>JASFDH010000179.1:18931-32518 GCA_036937195.1 Nidularia pulvinata | reverse complement strand
TGGAGCGTTGCTTTCGAGGGAAAACCATCCCTGAACTATGTTGGACAGGTGTACAAGACGTTAACGAACGACGGTAAATCCAGCCCGTGTTGTGTTCATGATAGAAGCTTATTAAGCGTAATAGGCTATAAGTTTCCTCCCAAAGACCTTGCAGTAGCCAATTCAGCAATGGTGGATACTCAGACAGCTCCGGAGTGGATTGACTCAGAAGTCTGTCTACGGTGCAGGACCGCGTTCACCTTCACAAACCGTAAACATCACTGTCGGAATTGTGGACAAGTGTTTGATCAACAATGTTCTTCGAAGACGATGGCACTACCCCACTATGGAATTACCCAAGAAGTGCGAGTATGTGATGGATGCCATTCGAAGCTCTCGAAGAAGGCCGATAAGTCGTGCGCTTGCGTTCATCACACTTCTAGTTTCATAAACTAACTCGAATATACATAGCGATAAAGCCCATCGTCATTCTTCTAGCATCCACGGAACTCGCCACCGCAGCGCCCGAGAACTGGCAGATGCCGAGTTACAACGTGCCATTCAACTCTCTCTGCAGGAGGTAAATGGCAATTCACGGTCTGGCTATACGCCCTCTCCCTCTAAATGGCAATATTCTGAGCCACCAATCGTGGATCGCACTACGTATCCTGATAGGAAGAAGATTGCCGTCGCCGCTGATGACGAAGACGATCCAGATCTCAAAGCCGCCATCGAGGCAAGCTTGCGCGAGGCGAATGCTCCCAAGCCCAGCGCCCCTATAGCATTGGAGACTCCACGCCCAGAGGAGGTTTCACTCTCGTATGGAGAAGGGCCGGGATATTCTCAGTCGTATCCCCCGGGCGTCGTTCCAAGCCACCCTCCACTTCCGAAACTGCCGTTGTATGAGTTGGAGGCATTGGAAGAGGACGCGATTTTGACGTTCAATCAGACTGTGGACCAACTTCAGGCGCAAGGAGGGAAGGATATTTCGAGATACCCCGCGGTGACAGAGCTATACGAAAGAGCAAGTCAGCTCAGGCCGAAGTTAGCGTTAAGTTTGGATGATGCCGGGCGTAAAGAACGTATGTTTAATCCCATTCTATATGAGCATCGGTCATGAAAGCTGACATCCTCGACGTAGAAATGCTCTCAGAAATGCACGACAAGCTCTCACAGGCTGTGAAACTTTATGACCAGCTACTGACAGAGCAAGTTGTGCATCCCCGCTGGCGCTCTTCACGAACGGTTGCTTCTCCTCCTCCTGCATCGTATCAACAAGCAAATTCTGCTTATAGCACTGGCTACAACACAGTCAATGGTTACGATCAGCGCCAGCAGTGGGCACCGCCCTCGCAAACGCCAGCGCCGTCAGGAGCCTACAATGTTCAGCCACAATCGCCGCAGATGTCGTCATATTCATCAGGAATCTCACAGGAGCAGCAGCAGCAGCACCAACCGCCTGCGGAGTCGTCGCAGGCGCCGTATTATTCCCAGCAGACGGCTCAAGCTCAGCAATACGGGGAGCAACAGTACAGTCAGCCAAGCCACTATGCACAAACGCCTGCCCCTGCATCACAGCTCTCTCCGCCCCTGGCATCCACTTCCCCTCCTCAACAACCTCAGTATACCTCTCAGTCCCAATACCAACAGAATGCCCTTCCCGCCGCCCTGCCTATAGCATATAACGCCCAGCAAACCCCAGTTCCAGTCCCTCCTTCCGCTCTTCCTCCCGCCTCCGTTCCACAAACCCAGATTCCCACACAGTATTCACAGCCGTCAGCTCCTTTGACTCCAGCTCCTGATCCGCGCTTCTCCTCGACGTTAATTCGGCACAATACAGTTGCGTATGGTGCCTCGCCGCCGCCCCCACCCGTTAATAATGTCAACCTTACAAGAAGCAACACTGTGGCCTCGCATCCTCAGCAGCAGCAGTATCAGCCTCCACAGCAGCAACAGCAGTATCAGCAGTTCCAGCTCGTCGCATCCCCGCCGCCGGCGCCTCTACCCCAATTTCCGGTGGCGCCGACGTCGAATCCGCAATCATTCCCGATGTTTGGGCCGCCGATACCGAATATGGGCGTTGAGCAGAAGGAGGAGAGGAAGGAGGCGTTGTTGATTGATTTGTAGGGTGTGGATTGAGTGTACTTTTACGAGGGAGTTGTTAGGTATTGGTTGTTGGAGATATTTCTTGCTTTATTGTTTAGCTTTAGCTATTGAACGTTTTGTATACTTTCAGACAATAATTGGCTTTAACTTGATACGTTTAGATGGCTTACGGAACATATATAACTTTGAGAACGGTTTATATGCCAGTTCAACATGATATTGCGTGGTTCTATTATTATTCTTCCCATTGGTTTTAGAAGGCTCTTGCTATGAATGAAGCCCTCACTCTTGTCGCTCGAGCGCGATCTGGTCCAGCCACGATGCTGCGCAGGCGAGGGGCAAATCCTGAAGCCTGAAAACCCGTATCCTAGCTTTATATCCATACCCTATAGCTCGATTTCTTTATGTTTCTGCCAGCTTGCCGAGACTGTCTTACTCTGGGTTATCTCGATTGATATCAGGATAAGAGAAACATCTCGCTATCTGGCCTTTCAGTACTTCAGCTCTCTGCTTCCACGACCTCCAGTAAGAGATTGAACCAGGCCTTTTGAAGTCCTTTGGTGGGCGCGGTGGTGTCAAGCCAAGAAAGTAGAGCATTTATTTGGGCTAGCCGAAACCGTTGTTGAAGCTCGTCGGCACTGACAAACAAACATACGATCTTCCAAGAACAAGCGCTGGCTCTTGAACACTGCGAGAACGATTCTTGCTTCTGTTATACCTTTCTACAGCTGTCTTGCTCATACTTGGAACATAGCCGTCAGGCGGCAGGAGTTTTCGGAGCACCCGCTGGCATCCTGCAATCAAAACGCTACATGGGTGAAGGAAGACCTAGGTTCATTCCTCCTGGGTCCTGGAAGGTCTTTGGATGCAAGTTAGCGAGGATAATCTTGGGAATGCCAGAGGAGCAGATCCATCTGGGGGACACTGTATACATATTCGCACAGCACAAGCGACTCGGGTTTGGCGTCGAGTCTAAAGCCTGGCACTATTGAAGATGGGAGAGCTTTGATTGAGGAGATCAGTTTGGTTGAGTTCTGGAAGACTACGCGTACGGGTCTGGGGTAGTGGACAGTTACGTTGTAGTTGTCGAACTCTGATTATTCTGCTTTTGAATATCGGGTCATCTTCACGAGAAGATCAGCTTAACTTGGTGGGGTACGCGTCTGAAGGCATCAAAAAGCACGATTTTCTTGTAGAATGGAGAGTATTCCACTTTGAACATTGAAGGGTCAAATCGATAGCTTGGCTTCCAATGAAGCTCCCGGCACTGAGGAACGTACGTATTCGCATTTGGATACCTTGCTATACAGATGACCATTTTTAACTTGGGGATGTTCTGATGCTCCTGAAGTTATCGGTAGTCGAAGAAGTATATTGAACAATATATAGGTGCGTAGTGTGGCACCAGAAAGTGAAATGGTTCACTGATTTTTCTGTCTAGAAATTGTGTATGTATCAATTAGAATCTCAATGATACTAGAAAACCAGTGGAAAGATACTAGGTTGCTTATGGCTGAGCAAGGAAGGCTTCTCGGCTTCCATGAACCTGTACGTGAGCCGCATACATGTATATCATGCATCTGACTTACAAATGTTCCCGTTAACTGGGCATGAATGCGAATTGCAGTATATTTTGGCTTACCTGCCGCTGGCGCTCAAACATGCTACTCAGCAGAACTGGCTGCACATCAAGACTGAAGATAAAAAATAGTACCATGGCTGGCGAAATGTATCCAGGATGGCAAAATGCTCCTAATCCTGTGGTCAGATCTTTAAATCATTGGTTCGCGCTGAAATAAATCTGCAATACCACTGAAATACGAAGATCATTCAGTAATCGAATGCAATTCAGTAAATCCAGTCGAAGATAGTGAATTCATTCGTTGAAAGTGTTGTTGTGCTACGGTGCTCAAGGCACAGAAAAGGACGAACGAGCAGGCACAGGACTGGCGTGGGCAGGATCAAGAAGCAGTAGTACTTTTGGCTATCCGCTTCCTTAGGAAAGGTGGTGCGAGGCTGATAAGCGCTGGTACGTCGGCGTCCTGTTTCCGTTCGTATCTCTTCCTGTTGTCGTCCATGTAGCGGCTAACGCTGACATATATAGGAAGCTCTACGCTGTGTCCCGCCTCTTCAATGATTCGAGCTCAAGGTTCGTGGTTGTTGTGTTCTCTATCTCATAGCTATTGACTGGGCAGACTTCTAAGTTTATTTATGGTCTCATGACGTCTGTGTCTCTTCCCTGGGACTTGCTCGCGAGTGGTGGTCATCATCAGAAGCAGGCGTCGGAAGTGTCGCTGGAGGCCGCCATGCCGCCAAAGTGCAAACAATGAGGTGGTTGTGCAAATAGTTCACATAGTTCAAACACTCTTGCAACGCACCCATTTCCTCGCCAGCGAACCCCTCGTCATTCCTTGGCTCCCTCATTACACACCACCTGCAGCCTCCATCGATTTTTCAATCCTTCAGCTACCATGCTCGCATTCTTCACTACCTTCCACTCCCTCCTTTTCGTCGCTGAGAAGGCGCACTCTATCCTTCCCCCCCCTCCTCCTACATTCCTCTTCCTAACGTCTCTCCCCACTACCGATATACTCTTCACTCCCTACCCCGGATTCCTCCGCCCCATCATTCATATCCTCCTCCACCGTACTGTACACATCGTCACCCATTACCTTCTGCCTACTACTCGAACTATCCACTACATTTCCTCTCCCCTCGTCCACCAAATTATTAGTCCCCGTCTCCTCGTCTTCTTTAACCTCCCTTCCCTCGTCCCATGCATCGCAGACCCCCACAATGTCACGAGTACGTTGTGCCCAATGTGCTTCCCCTCGCTCAATGCGCAGCAGATAATGCGTTCGCATGTGCTTCTTCTCAGTCTGCTATCAACACTCACACCTTGTTACTACAGGCATCCCTTAACGAGATAGCTGTTGCTGATATAAAGAACACGGTCGAGACTGAGGTCGTAGCCAGTGTCAAGGATGAGCAAAAGGGGCTGTTAGAGCACCTCGATGACACGATCGACTCCCCCAAAGACGCTGCAGAGTCGGGCGCCGCCGATGTACGCCGTTTACATCCTTACAATTGGGTTATATGCTAACTGCTTTCTTTCATTCAGCTCACCCCTCCTGCAGGGCCCACCGTAACTATCCTCGACCCTCGTGTCCCATCCCCGCTGCTGACATCCCGTCGGTGGTAATGTATATAGGAATTGTACTTACTCCTGCTTCCACCCCTGCACCCATACTTGCACCTTCACCTTCACCTGCCCTTGCCCCTGCTCCATCTGCTCCTCGCGAGCGTCCCGCTGCTGATCTTAATGGTCCAGAGTCTGCTTCACCTCGATGCGCCCTCCTTCCAGCGCGGCTCCCATCTCCCGTGCCGGCTCGCGCTCCCTCCCCCCCCTCCGCGCGCATTTTCTCGTCCTCTCCTGCTGCTTCCACCGAGAAGGACGACTTCCTTGACCGCGGAGGGGTTTCTTCCTCCATGTGGACCGCTCCCACATCCCAAATGCCTACTGAAGTCGTGCAGCCGGGGCCTAGTCTGGTCCTCGTCGAGAAGGATGACTTCCCTGACTACGAGGATCTTTCTTCGTCTATTTGGGTCGACTCGCCCACATCGAGCACGCCTGCCAAAATTGCGCAGCGGGAGTCCGAAGACAGGTCCCGTACCGAGCCCAAGCGACTGTGTGCCTCGATATGGGCTTTAGTGCCTGCTCCTGTAAAGGAAGCAAAGCCCTCGCCGGTATGTTATTATTCGTTGTGACTTTGACAAATGTATTCACACAACACGATGTTCTAGCCTTCTCGCTCGAATCATATCACCGCAGGTCGCCATCCTAGACGGAAGTCAAGATCATACTTAAGAGTCGTTTCGGGGCACTTCTCGGTATACCTTCCCAGTCCGCTGAGCAACCCATCACGGTAGCTCCTGCAGTAAGTTTCTTCTCGATTCTCGTAACGTATCATGGCATTCACCATACACATAGGTCGAAACCCCTGCTGCGAGAGTTCCCGTACTATCCACCCCACTATTCACACCCCGGCCTCCCGCTGCTTTCTCTAGTAAAGCTGAAGGTCACAATGGCAACGACGACGAAGAGGATGAGATCGATTTCATTAGCAACGAGGTGTGGCAGCATCAATGTGGGCAGATAAACCAGCCTCGCCCATTCTTCTGTCTATCTTCGTCTTCGGCGGGTTCTACAGTCGAGGAAGTGATCATATGAGACCAAAGAGGGGCGGCGGCCTCCATCCAGGCCAATAGGCCATCTGAGCGCAAGATATGGAGGAACTCAGGAAGTGTCCCCAAGACGTCGCCGTGCCACACGGACAGGGATGACTTCCCAGGCTATCGAAGAAGAGCAGCGGCCTCCTTATGAGCGGATAAGCCCTCTGACTCCAAGACAGGGAGAATCTCGAGAAGCCCCCGAAAAGCGCAATTGGATTAGCTGCCTCTACGGTTACAAACAGCATCGCACCGTCCCGGTCAGTCGTCACCTTCTCGAGCTGCGGGATATAAGACTGCCCCGTCTCATGTTCGTTCTTATCTATATTCTAGTTGACCACGAAGCTGATTTTTGATTCAGTACGATCAACCACTTCTACCTCGCTCGTCTCCTTCTCTGTCTATGACGCCGAGAAGTTGTCTCGATCTACCATCCAGTATTCTTCCTCGCCTTCTATTCCCTCAGTGCTTGGGGGAATACAAGCCCCCTCCTGCCGCACGGGACGTCGCTCCCGCCCCGTCGGGTGCAGCCAACAGCTCCAGGAGCACGTCCACTTCTGTGGGCTCCCGCCCGAAGCTCTTCGCCTACGAGAACTCCAGCGTGATCCTTCCTTAGTACCCCAGCACATCCCTATCCCAAGACCCCTACCCCTGCTTCCACCTGTTCCAGCCCCGATTCCACCGTCACTCAGCCCAGTGGGTTGGGGAATATAATATGGGGCGAGGAGGATAGCCCATCCGCCGATGAGGAGCACCCGTACCATTTCTAGCCAATCGCAGAGGGACGGGCACTCCTATGTGGGCGTCCGCATCTGTCATCAACACCTACAGGTTTCAGTGTCACACTCCTCGAGGAAGACGTCGCTGAGGAACGCGCCATTCATATTTCTGTCTGCTGCAGCTCACTTAGTTACCGATCTTGTTTTCATTTCTTATTTCTCTTGTACGTTTACACTTCACACTGGATAAAGGATATTCTACACTACTTATAGATTTCCGTATTGGCCATAGCCCAAAATATATTTATGATTTGAGACAATTAGGAGCATAGAATGCACGGCTTAAAATGCAAATGATTTGCGATAACCCTCTGTGATGCATATCTGTTACAGGTGAAGAAACTGCATTAGGACCTGAGGCCTACAGGATAGCCCGCGTAATACCTATGCTTTCTCAAAGACTGCGCACCACACATCCATACTTCGAACACCCTTGCTGTCGCCCTCGACCGCCTCCAAACTCTTTAACATAGCATCCCGCAACGCGATAACCACTGCTCGCTCCCTTTCATCCTTCACGTTCTCCTCAACCTCTTTAACAAAACCCTTGTAGGCGACAGCGCCGACCTCCCAGCGCCCATCTAGCAAACCTTCATTCGGGGTAACCTCTCCCTCACGGACAACCTTCAACCCTACATCTTCCGCCAGCTTCTTGATCGCTGCTCCTGAAACGACCGTCCGTACGTTGGAGACAGTCTCATGTTTGCGGCATTCCAAAGAAGCCTGAGTAAGAGCAGACAACACGTGCGGCAGTGCCGAGGGCGTCGAGGAGGACAGCGACCACTCGGCGACATATACTTGCTTGCATAACGATCCGAGTCTCTGAAAGGTTGATGCGATGACGGATGGGGAGGAGAAGTACCACAAGCAATGTGCTAAGATGCCGATATCGTATTTTGGTGTACTTGATTCTGCAGGGAGAAAGTCGAGAGGATCTGCTCGGATCCAATTGATTCGGGAGCCAAGATGAGAAGTGGATAGGTGCTGCTGCGATTGTTCAACTGTATAAGGTGATCCTATTGGTCGAACATTTGTGAAGGAGGTTTGAATATAAAAACCCTATAGAACTCACCATAACCCGGCGGAGCAGGATCGACAGCGTCGACAGATCCATTCTCGCCAACACGATCTGCAATAGCAACAGTACAATCACCTTGGCCACAGCCAAGCTCAAGGACTTTCACTCCGGATGGAATACCTCCCCACTTCTCAATCAAATCATGACGGTGGGCGATCTGGGCGATCTGGGATTTCAGGCCATTTTCTGGGATAAGCAGGAGAGCGGCAAGTTCTTCAGCGCTGGTGAAAGTCATCTTGAATGCTAACTTGTATGATCAAAAAACCAATCTTAAGCTCGATTAAGCTTCTCAAAGCCCTTCGCTTTATACCAAGTCCCACTGGAAAGCTTTCGCGAAGTGCCATCGATAAGCATAGCATTGATTACCATGGTCCAACTTCTGCACATGCGATTCATCATTCTGTCCATACGAATCATGTTATGTACATGTTGTTGAAATAAGCTAGCAGGGGTGAAGAACAGGCACCGAAGGATAGCAAAAGTGACGTATAATTCGTTTGACCTAGGGAGCTCGTAGGCAAACGGATGAGAGATGTTCGAGAGAATACAAGCTTCGGTAAAGCTACGATTACGTAATTATTACCAAAGCGGAAATAGCTTGCCAAATTCCAACACATGTGTACAGGCCATCAAGCCAGCACTGATTCTGTCAATCGTATGTATAGCAGAACGGCGGGAGATCGTGGTGAAAGGCCTGTCAGAAGGAACTGGTTAGCTAACGAAATTGCTACGATGTTTCAGCAGCACCAACCTCAGAAACCTGTCTCCCGACGCTTAGTCGGTCAAATTCCATCAAATGCTTTGCAGAAGCAGTCACGTCGTATAGGGGATTTGATAAATTCTTGGAATGAAGGGGTATGCCTGAAAAATGCTAAATATTTTGGAAAAAGATATAAGATGGATGGAATATGCGGTGAAGGGAAGATGTGGCGAAGAGATGTCAAAAACGCACGTAAAAGTTATCGGGAGATGTCCGTTGCCACTGAAATAATACGAAATGAGAGAAGAATGGAGAGGAGAGGAAGGGAGGCCATACATTACTCCAGAGGCGATCTAGCTGAGCATGATGAAACCCTGAAAGTTATGTCAGGTCTGAGTCAATTATAACGGCAAAATGTTCTCACAGAAAATAGGATCTGCAGCAAAAATGATAGAAAGAGTTAGAGTGGTTGGAGAAGAAGTTAAGTGACACTCCTACCGTTGGGCGTATATGCACTCTGGCACTCCTCACCCATGGAGGTAGGACAAACCCCGGCCATGTCTCCACCCACAAAATTATGTATGTGATCGTGCATCTGCGATAATCTGAATTGGAACCTGAAATAGTCGCCAGTGAAGTTCGCGACTACGCTTTGAACGTGGTCTGGTCCAATTGTCAAGTTGTGCGGCTTCCCGCCTGCGTCAGCCCAAGAGTTTGAAGATAGATTGCGACGAAGAGAATGGGTAATAGGGAAGGCCAATGAAAACGAAGGGCCGGTAAAAGCACCGGATTTTAACACGCAGTCCTCTTGAGGAGAACAATCCCCCGATGCGCCGATACCATGAGCCGGCGAGGAATCGAATATCGAAGAAGAGATCAAGGAAGAGGCGTCTATGAAGGGATTATGTCCAGTAGATTGATTCCAGCAATAAAAGATGCATACCTTGCGTCCAATCCCAATAACTAATGATAATTGCTTGAGAAATGAAGCCACATGAATTTGGAAAATAGTTACTCACGGTGTTTCTCCTTCATAACCGCATGTCTCCCGGAGAGCAGTGTCGAACAGATACACAAACCTAAGCATGGATGGAGCATTAAGCATACAATAAACTCTTAGACCTTTAGAAATAGCGCACTGACCATCTGTCTGTAAACTTTGCTCAGCTTTTCGTTCCATAAGTCAGTCAGAAGCAGAAAGTAGTAACTCACGCCAAGGGAGAAAATAAGGATTATAGTGCGCAGTCTTATACATCTCAGAGTGCGCAAGCGCAAAATCGTCGTATAACGTGTGACTGCCCTCTAACAGCACGCCCTGTGTCGTGTAAGATAGACGATTATGTTTGAGGGACGCTAGGCACTAGAGTGCAAGATGTCCGAGTCAATACGCGGGTACGTGACGGAAAGTAGAACAAATACTTTAACACTGGTGATCCACTTTACGCGTTGATCGATAGAGAATGTTCTCCATTCACGGCGCAGAAGGAGCTTTGAACAAGTTTTAGTGGAATGTGTATTGGAAGTTGAGGCAAATACAGAAGAGAAGAACAGGCATAGCACGCAGAGCAGAATGATGAGGGCTCTCATCGCAAATGCCCTTGGGCGGATCTAGGAAGCCGTCTCTTGAGACGTCCAAATTGCCTTCACCGTTGCCCAGATCGCTCCGGGTAAGTTCCACTTGTTTCTGGGCCACGTATGTAACCCCAAGCACAGTTGGAGTGAGACGCGTGATAACCGACGAATTTGCTACTCGGGAGAGTCCTTGCGACTCAGTGCTTGCTAGCTTGGACATCACTTACTCCCTGGAATGAGAGGGCTAAACAAACGGAGGTAGGAGTGGGACCGGGGCAGAGTATTCAGGTTACACGAGATAGCCACATTATCCCTTCCAGCTCAAGACCGCGTTAAAAAACCGGAGTCTCGTGACTGATCACAGATAATGAACAGAAATATAACGGAATGTGTTCAACGTTCATCAGCTCTGGAGTTCAGCTCTAAAAGCATCGGTATAGCTTGGGTATGGTGTCTTGCCCGACTGGTATTCAAGAGGGTGCAGGACAACAAAGACAAATTGGCCTTATATAATCCTTTCGAATCAAATAGATCCAAGGTTAGATTATCGTTACAACATCACTCTCTACAACCTGGTATCTGATGAGGACCTATCCAGCCTTAGTACCCGTAGCATGAACTTCAGGTCATGCAATAAGACTAGGAGAAAATTACACGCCATCATGTTGCCTCCAGACCTGGAAACTAAAAAGTAGTATGAAGCACCAATCGGGCATCTGAAAATCGCACCATTTCACTCGGTGTCGGTAGAACATCAAGTAATATGACTCGGAGCCGGTGCATTCAAGTACTTGCTACTGATAATTCTTGTATTCTCCGACTTCTCACCCTAACCATGACTTTGAGGCACTCCTCTTTGAAAATTTCCAAGCGACTGAAGCCTTTGTTTTCCGCAGGCTTACTTCTTTCCGTCTTTCTCAACACGGTTGCTCTTGGATGGCAATTAAAAGTGATATTCAGACGTGAACCGAATTACTGTATGTTATTTCTCTTATTTCAATTTTTTTCGACTTCCTGAAATAGGCCTGTCAGCGTATGTTGGCGCCGACATGCCTCGCGAACTCCCACTCAAAGTTCGCAATGTGAATATGATGTTCCATGACGATCCAGATCACTATGCCATGGCTGGCGATGCTGCATGGGCAGAATGGAACGCAATGCGCCCGCCCGGCAATGGCTTCATCTATTTGGGAGATTCCTACTATGCGTTCGGCGTTGCGATGTGGCATCAATTGCATTGCCTTAATCATCTTCGCGCCGTTATCGTTAATGGGGATGATGGCGGAGAATATACCGAACATTGCTTCCATTATTTGAGACAGGGTATCTTGTGTGCAGGAGATATGACGCTTGAAGGTGGAGGCACGTCCAAGGCGGTGGGCAGTGAGAAGGTGGCGACTGGCGTCAACGTCACCCACACATGCAAGGACTGGCGACAGATTTATGATTACATGGAGGCGGAGTATTTCAAGTGGACACCAGATATGCACGAGAGAATCAAGGAGTCTTCAGATGAAACTAATAACCACGTACTTCATGGGGGACACAAGGGACACCGATAAAATGTAATTCTGCCATAGTGCCATCGTCCGTTTCATTCAATTATTCGCCGTAAAATTCAAGTAGTTTTGTCATTCATCAAAATCATGAACTGAGAGTGATCTAGCGCATTGGACTTAGAATCTTCTTCCGAAGTAGCTTCTATGTTTTTCCTCTGCGTGTAGGAAAGGCGAGAACAATAACTGGCAATTTGCGAAGAAGAGTTACTAATAAAGTAGCACTATCATCACCCATCTTGTCGGACACCTCCGCATGCCGGACACCCTGTAATATCGTAGCTTCCCCTGTACCAAGTTCATTCAAACTGTGCATACAGCCATTTATCTGCTAATAGAAGTGAGGTTGAAACGGAGGAACTTCAGTCAGACGTGTCGTGCCATGTCATGGGTTCGACGCGTGCGATGTGCTTGTCCTTCCCGGGATATCCTCGTCGGACCAGGTCACATCCAGGGGGATTTTCTGGTTTAACACGACCAGCATTCGTCGCAATAGAACGCCTCACAACGATAAGCTATTCTGCGTGATATCGTTACAAGAGGAGTCCGCCAGGAGTCGGTACTATCTTGTTTCAAACAGAATATCTGCACTTAACATGGCAGAGGGCACACCTACAGTCGAGAGAAGCCGCCACAATATATATACGAAGCACAGAAAATTGGGTCCACCGTCCAAAAGAATCGGAATCAGGGGCATGGAGATCACAAGGAACACAGAGATTTCCTGAATCAACAGGCATAGCGGAACGACAAAGCACAATAGCGTATAATCAAGAATCAAGAATCAAAGCCTGCTATAGAGAACATTGCAAAAAAAAAAAAAACCAACAGTCGAAGAGAGGATAGAATGTCCGAGAAATGCAGATAGTCAGTACTCCAGATATGACATATGAGCGGAATTAAGCAGAACCTACGCATCATAGTTATCGTAAAGGGAGATCCTCTGCATTCGTCGGCGCAAATAAACATTCACCCGCTATTTTTCTTCTGAAGAGGAATAGTCCGTAAGAAACTAGCTGTGCGTGACAGTCACCGAGACTTACCTTCATCCATATGAGATTACATCTGAGCCTTGAGTCCCTCGCCAGCCTCTGATACCCTTCCTAATCCTTCCATGAGTATCCTACTCGAACCTATTTGTGAGAAAGAAAGATGAGAACTTGAAAAATAGGCTAAAAGGAATAGAAAACGTACTGAGAACATCTCGGCCAATTTCAAGCCTAAAACTACCCTCCAAGTATCGCCCCTATCGCGTCATCCCTCTCGTAGACCGTCGCTTCTGCATCTAGTCCCTACTAGTAAGCATAAGGGTTCCAACTTCTACAGCTGAAGATTTACCTACAACTTCGAATCCCAGCCACACCTCACCCTCGTACCTGCAAATAAAACACATCTAATAGTCTAGGGAGTTAGCAAGTAAAATGGGGAGACACGATACGTTGAGAGTATACAAAAATAAAAAGTATGAGCAGCGTGCAATGTAGTTGAATAACAGAAAGAGGTGGGAGGAGCAAGGCGAAGCAGGACAGAGTTAGGGAGAACGAGATATGGGGGGGGGGGGGGGGGGGGGGCCGGGCGCGGGCGATA
>JASFDH010000179.1:0-18921 GCA_036937195.1 Nidularia pulvinata | reverse complement strand
CCCGGCCCGCGCCGCGTGCCGCCCCGCCGCCCGCGCCGGGCGGGGGCCGGGCCGGCCCCGCCGCCCCCCCCCCCCCCCCCCCCGCCGGCAGGGCAGGGAGATAGTATAGCTTAGCACTATAGGAAAGAGAAGCAGCAATAGGAAAGCAACGACATGGTAGAGAAACTAGACAAGTGCAAGCAAAAGAGAGATAGAGACAATGCAGTCGAGCTGCAGAGGGGAAAGTAAGGAGACGAACTCCTGAAGATCCAAAAATTGAGGGCGAACCCTACCTCTAGAGCGGCCAGCATGCAGCCGGCCAGCACAGAGGACTGTTCGCCCAAAGTGACGACATTCATAAATGAGGCATCCAAGCAAGCATAGGCCTACAACAGCCACGGCCACGAGCTTCCAACGAGCACAGAACACAACGATTCAAGAAGGTGAACAATCGGTGGACATGCCAGAGGTGCCAGTGGAGAAGGAGGAGGTTGGGGCGGATGCTACGGCGGAGAAGGAGTCAAAGGTGGAGAGGGAGTCAAAGGCGGAGAAGGAGTCAAAGGCGGAGAAGGAGTCAAAGGCGGAGGTAGCTGCACAAATAGAGAAGGCAGGCACGGGAGACGCAAAATAAGAAGCAGACACATCGTCACACACACCGGCAGACACAGCATCACCAGCCACCCACGACAACCACTTCCTTCAATCCCAACATCGTCTCCACCCTGACCCCCTCCCCGTGCAGGAGTTCCTCCATATCAGCACGTGGCGGCGGCGAGTCGCATTCAAGAACGCGCGCGTCGAAGCCCAAGATTGGGCACTCCGCGACATCGTCGTCGTCGTCGTCAACGGCAGGCTGGAAGACTACCCAGTCATATAGGGGAGCCTCCTCAACAACAGCGACAGCATCCTCCTCGACATCAGCGTGATCCGCAACAGCAACACACTCATCCCCAACGCAGACGGTCTTCTCCTCGACAACAGCGGTAGCATACTTCTTCTCAGCAATGCACCCTTTCACTTCCCCGTACACACGCATCAGCATGTTCATCGACGTCGAAAACGGGAACATCGAACCCTCGGCCGTATCAAGGACACGAACACCGAACCCGAGGACGGGGCACTCCGCGGCATCTTCATCGCCCAAGAGCACCCAGCCAGTCAGCTCGAAGTCACACTCGTGCGCGGGGTTCTTCGCTTCGTCATCATCGTGGAGAGCGTCGAGAACGAGAGCAGGGAGCTCGGGGGCTGCAGAAGGTAAGGCATCGCCAGGCTGAATCAAGTCAAATACGCCATCGCATTCCTCATCGCCAACTGAAATACAATCCATCTCGATGTACATGCTATCATCCCCAATACGGTCAACATCATCTTTAACAGCAGCAGCAAGAAACCCTCCAACTCGTCCTCCTCCCAAGTAGACTCATTCATAGCAGTTGCCTTTCGGCGATGGCGGAGTCGGAGCAGAGAGAGGACAGAAGAGAAAAAGGAGAAGCGTGAAGGGGAAGAGGAGGAAGATGACGACGTAACACAGTTGGATTTGGCCACTCGGACCACACCAGTCTTCGCATTTGCGATATTTGAGAACATGGTTGTAGAGGTAATATGAGAGGGGTAGGGAGGTAGGAGCTTTTCAGCAAGTGAAACAAGGTAGGAAGATGGGAATCGGGAAAGAAGAAAGTGGGGTCCTAAACAGTCTGAAGTGCGAGACTTTATAGACACTGGACGTGTCTAGGTTTCGAGTCAGGCTAGGGGATGAGACAGAGACCGCAGCATGAGACTTGTATGAGATGAGAATTTGAGGAGTCGTGACAGAGCATTGCCAGAACTATCTTATTGATGGGGCCGAGTGGAGGGAGCTGTACAGAGCGTTCAAATATTAGAAACAGAATTCTACATGGCGGTTGATATGGTGCTGGACCGGCGGGCGAGGGAGAAATCGAGGTAGCCTGATCAGATTCCACTGACAGTGGAAGAACGAGGAGCAAATGAATGAGCGAGCGAACATCTCACGTATGATTCTCGGTCTCGTGACTTATGTGTTTTGACACGCGTCGTGCGACGTGGGAGGCTGGCTCTAGATCTCTCCGAGCCCTCACTCCAATCTCGTTGGGGTTCTCTTCAAGTTCCAACACAAGAATTGCATAGATAAATAAATCATGTGAACATGCACAATTTGATGCTAACTGGGTACTTGTAACGAAGGGGGTGGGTATAACAAACTGCTCTGGCATATATGGTCTACAACCCTAAAGAGATATGTATACAAGCCGAGTCCGGGCGTATGTCGTGCGATGCTGGGAAAAATCGGGAGAAATTGACACAGCATATATACGAATAAAAGTGGAGTATTCGTCGTCGTAAAAGAAATCGGGTTTCTATCTGCGTCTTCTAAATGGACACTGAAAGCGACCGTAGGATAAAAGGGAGGATAGACGGAGGATGGAGGAAGAGGAAGGAATGTGGGAAGAGATGAGAGAGGGCATGAATGATGACGGGAGAGATAGGGGGAAAGGGAGAGGGGAAGGGAGAGGATGGTGATTGCGACGGGGAAAGATGAGGGGGAGGAACAGAGGAGGGATAGGTGAAGAGATAGGAGACGCTCAGTATGAGAGGAGAGAGGATGGATGTGATTGAAGGAGGATAAGATGGGAGACGGGGAAGGAAAGATGGGAGATTGTTGGGTATATTTTGCAGTTTTATTTGAAAATGTGGTTCAAAATATTAGAAGAATAACTCATCTGCCAAAATCAAGACTTTAGGGAAAGTCTCGCATCAATCGGCACGGTTTTTCTAGTCTTAAAGGTCGCTTTCTTTATTATTTATCTATACAACATCAGGAAAAGTTAGCCGGGCGTGAATTGATTGTCAAAAAGATCGCTTACTTCACGCAAATACGGTGCCCCAAGCCCAGGAGCAGGGTTGGCAGAACACTGCAGGGCCGGTATATTCCTTCGTACTCGGAATCTTCTTCCTGCTCGAGACGCCGCGGCGCAAGCCGCTCGGTCAATTTCTTCTGTTTTTCTTCCTTCGATCCACCAGGACTCGCTATCCTCCGACTTCACTTGAGTTATAACAGTTTGACGGTTTATATAGGAGTTCTAAGGTGTGGAAGGTCTTATTTTCTTGAGCGACATCTGGAAGGGCAGGGGGTCTTTCGCAGTGGAGAGTTGTAATATCATCTAGGCAGGAGTTGGAGTACAGGAACCTTAGGAGTGTTTTGGGCGTGGTTGAGACCCAGATCGTCGGGCACTTCCTGAAACAACGAATCGCCGGAAGTTTTCTGCGGCTTCGGCGACAGAGAGCACATCGTTGTAGCCGGGGAGGAGGGAGGCTGACTAGCGAGGGTGCTGGGGAGGATCCTCTAGAATCATTCTCATAGGCGGGTGGCTTGAGCTTGGAGACATTGGAGTTGACTAGGGCACCGATGGAGAGGGAAGAAGTATCTTCGGTAATGGACAGATCGAAAACTGGACATTGGAGAGCTGGAGGAGCGGACATTGCACGGCGGTAGACACGGCGAAGAGTTTCGGGCATCTCCACGTTCAGTATTCCAGCGCGGAGAAGTACGACATGAACCTGTAGATACCGGAGATCAGTAATCTATCCAGTTACAGAAATGAGAGTTACTGACTTTGATGGAAAGCCCAGAGCCATAAGGAGGGCAGCTCTTTCTACGATGGTGAGCATTCAGGCTCTCCGCTGGAGCGGACCCAGTGGAGAGCGCGTCGGAATGAAAGATGTGAATTTAGGTGTAGGATGAGTTATCACTTCGGGCATAACTGATAAGTCCATGTTGACGTCTTCGCGGACAGGCGTAACGGGCTTCCTCATAGTCTTGTTATTGGACACCCTTCTCCATGATTTGCGTAGCTTCAGCTAGAGGGAGAAACGGGTCTTGAGTAGATTTAGTGTCATGTTTCTCTATTGAATTGAATAGCTGAGAGTTTTGGAGGATACTAAGGAGAGGACAGGTTGTCAACAGCACCTGGAAGGTCGACGTCCATGTCACTCAAATTCTACGTCTATAGCATCATTGAAGCATTTGTCGACGTGAATAGGTTCATGCTGAGGTTTTGTTGGGCAGTTGTTATTTGAAGCCGATGCAGGAATTTGGGAAAATGTCTTAGGCGGTGCAAGAGAGATAGATGATTGAGATCGCGACGCGTTTGATGTCGAAGGCTTTTGGGTGCAATAAACAGAGAGTCCAGGAGTGAATGCAAGCGATTCGGAGAGCTTCTGAGTAGTTGTGGTTGACTTGGATGGCGTAGTAATGGGTACGCAGGATTTGGATGTATTCTTGGTCGGCGCGGAGGCAGAGGGGATGTCAGAGCAAATGGTTGTATAGGAAGATGTAGAAGACGCAGAAGACCCCAGAGAAAAATTGGGGGCATCGAGGTCCTCTTGGGAGCAGTGGAGGTCCTAGAGGATTTGATAGAAGGTGCCAGAGTGCAGGATACATTCTTGGGCAGAGCAGCAGACAAAGAGCGTCCGGCAGACGAATGAAGAAACATGATTTGCTGGGGTATTCTGGTTATCTAAGCTGGAGACTATCTCGAGGGTTTTCGGGACAGAATATCCACCGTCGACCTCGGTGATATTACGAGGCTCTGGTTCCTGGTTCACATCGCGATGACCTTCCGAAGAACACCTTATTTCTGGAGTCAGCCTTCCTTGGCCACCGATGGAACGCTCGAGGCAGCAGGAATGAGAGGTGCGAGTCATGAACTCGGCAATGATGATCTGCTCTTCAGAATATTGTGCGCGCTTGGGGACTCCTTTGAGACATCCGGTAGGATCAGAAGTATGAGTGGTGGAATCTTGAGCCTCGAATATAGGCTGAGAAGATGTGCTCGGGGAAGGTGCAATAGAAGGAGTTGGCGGCTGATACGTGCCTCTGGGGGGATGGACTGATAGGGGAAGAAAGAGGAGCGCGAACGAGACGGAAAGACAGGTCCATTATGTGCGAGGGTGCGCTTGAAATACGAGAGCTCGACATGTTGAATGTGTCGATGTCGATGGATTCCAGGAGGAGCGGAGCAGAAGCATGTTCAACAAGATTCATTGGTTATGTTCTACGTTGACTGTTTGGCTTGGAGTTTACCGATCGTTTACTGGTGCGTCGCATGTGACGTAACCGTATATGGCAGAGATAGCAGAGACAGCTGTCGATGGCAGCACAATGGACTCGGAGTTGCAGAGGAAAAACATTGTGATAAATACATAGAAGACGTATGCCGGGAGAGAAAATTTTACAGGCCGCAAAATAAATTATTTTGTGCAGTGCATAATTATAGTCAAATCTTGTCATGCGACGATGCATTTTACAACAATTTTGCATCCTGCAAAATAGTTGGGCCCAAGTGTTAAAATAAAAGTGCACGCCTCGTAGTCGATCACAAAGCAATGGATTTGCGTTTGACCTCGGTGAGCTCGAGAGGCAAACGGATGAGTACATATAACAATTATAAACTACTTATATACTAGAAGATCTGAAACAAATATGCAAAATAGGATAAAGCCACAGAAATGTAAACTAAAAGGAAAATGTAAATATGCGAAATGCAGTGCATTGCGAAACGCTCGCAAACGAGCGCCCATTATTCCAACACCAAGTTGGGCCCCAGCAGTGCCATCTGACAAGTTTCTTCATTGCGCAGAAAAGTGGGGCTCCGGTAGTATTAGTCGGTGCGATATTTTTAAAAGCTTACTAGGCTATCATCCGTCGCTTGGCACTACCTTGAGGCTAACATTACCAAATACCTCTGTTCTTAGTCTTGAGGACTCTGGCGATGCCATGAGTGCGTGCACTGGGCCAATTGAAGTCGAAAGTAATTTCTCGCTTACAATAATTGAAAATGTCCACGACAATATTCTTAATTTTCCATTACTGAAAGTCAGCCGAAACCAGATGAAGTGACATTTATTCAAAAAAGTAGAGATTTACATGGGTAAACTATTGATGAGCGGCCCTAAGCGTTTTGGCACCATTGCAGGTAATTTACAGGCACTGGCTGTAGTAGGGGTTGGATACTTTACAGGTGGAGCCGGAAGCGCACACTGTGGGACCGCTATATCCAATGCCACCGCTAAAACGAGAAAAATAAGCATACTATCAGAATAATGTGAGGGAAGAAGAGCTCACCATTGCCCGTATTTAACTTGAGTAGCACCGGGACTGCTGGAAGTACTTGTCGAGGTACCACCGCCGCTGCTAGAGGAGGTGCCGCTGCCGCTGCTGGAGGAGGAGGTGCCGGTATAGGTCGAACCGATTTCACCGAAACGAATGTTCGAGTACGTAACCGAAGCACTTGCGGCCGACGACTCGACATCAGAAGGTACACCAGACGTAGTGGCACAGGTTCCACGCTTGACACCGGGCTTCGAGGGGTCGGCGGTGGTGGGGTAGGTGCTGTCGAGCCACAACATGTTGGCGGCGTGGTCGTCCCACACGCTCATGACAAGAACAACACCGTTCTTGAACGAGTTGCCCATGCCAGTGAGGCCGCCCTTGTTCTGGAAGCTGGTAGTGTCGTTGAAGGAGGACTTCTGAGCGTCGCAGAACGCTCCAGTGATCGAATCGTATGCGGACATGCCAGAAATGTTGGTCTTGGAGTTCTGGATGACCTTGCCATTCTGGACGTAGAGACGACGGATTTCAGTGAGGGTACCGGAGGAGGTGCCGTCGCTGGTGATGAACTGAGTCACGACAGTGAACTTGGAGCTCGTGTCAACGGTCAGGCCCTTTCCGTAGAAAGAGGTGTCACCCATGCGATAAGAGTTGAAATCACAGCCGTCGGGATCGCAGACAGTGGCATATCTGCTGCTGGTACCGCAAGCTGTACCGGCGCAGCGGGACAGACCGTCGGTGGTGCAGGGATGAGGGGTAACAGCTGCGGAGACAGAGTTCGCCTCCCAGATATCCATCTCGTCGCAGCAGGCACCCCAATTGCCAGCTCCGGCGTTTACGTCGTTGCTAGAGGGGGTCCAGCCAGCGACGTTGGCCTGTGAAGAGACAGGAGATGAGTTTTGAAGGAGGAGCTAAACAATCAACTTACCTCGCCGTTGATGAACTTGATATCTCTAGGGCACTGCGAATCGCAGTAGCCCGTACCGTACTTAGCACCAGCCTTGTTGGTGCTG
The DNA here is from genome assembly GCA_036937195.1 of Nidularia pulvinata. Lineage (NCBI taxonomy): Eukaryota > Fungi > Basidiomycota > Agaricomycetes > Agaricales > Nidulariaceae > Nidularia > Nidularia pulvinata. The sequence goes on along the minus strand of JASFDH010000179.1, from coordinate 11,802 downwards.
AATTTTGAGGCACCACCGTCTGCATCCATCTCAGAGAAGTAAAGCGCGCCGTTGAGACCACACGGAAGGTTGGAAACGTCAACGTCGAAGGTGAACTCCTGGTTCAGGAGTTTGAACAGTTCGTACTTGGTGTCGTCGGTAGACATGAGGTACACGCGGGAACCGATGTTCTTCTGGGAGCTCGTAGTAATGAATTTCATACTGAGTGAGTTTCCACTGGTCGTGATGCCGTAGGTGCCAGAGTAATCGGCTCCATCGAGAGCACAGTTCGTCGCGCATGTGGCGCCTGAAGAGTAAATGCTCGTAAGCTATGGATAAGACTTGTTTTAGATTCATAACTTACCGTCGGGGCAAATAGTTGTGTTCCAGGTATTTCCAGTGTAGCAATTGGTGTAGCCACTGGTGGTATGAAGCCAACGCCAGTTAGAGTCAAGCACAATGCTGGCCGATTGCGTCGTGCAGCCACCGCTCTTGGTACATTTCCCCCAAGTGAGCTTAGGGTGCGTTTCTGTCTGAAGTGTGCCAACTTGCTGGCCCAAAACAACTGCGAGGAAAGTAAAAGAGACCAGAGCAACTGTGCGGAACATCTCAGCGAGTGTCTGGAGGCAAGTGGTTGGTTGAAAACTGAGGAGCGAACAAAGTCATTTTATACGAGGATCCGGCCTTCGGAAAATATCTGGAAAGTAGGAATATACCGCTGAAATAGGCAAAAGACAGTGGATGGAGTTCCTGCAGGCCTGGAGGTTTGGCGTCTCTTCCTCGGATGTTCAATGCAGGTTTTGTGATGCGTGATGCCCGTGTGACGCGTCGACAGCTGGCCTCTGTCACGCGACAAAACTTGCTTCCTTTCCACATTCCCCTGGCATCTGCGTCCGGTGCCAGACAGAAAGAAGCCCGCTATAATTGTCGCCAGGTTCTGAGGTTCCTCGACGCTAGCGCCACCGCTCGAGTTCTTGATAGGCACCGTGCTCTTTTTCTTAGCTTAAAAATAGGAGAATAGCTAATTTGTGCTATTCTAGTGCGTGGACTTCTCTAGAGGGCTCGAAAGCTTGAAATCAACGTATGAGGCGTACTTAAAGCACGTACCCCAGTGCAAGCATCACATGAAGATGAGCCCACAGCTGGATACCCTCCGTTATCTATTTTCTCCGACAAATATGCTGCGAAGCATTCGGTGATACGCGGCGATTTTACTGCGTAATGTACCCAGCTTATCGACGTTTCTCTAGTCGCAGACACACTGCCTAGCGTTTATCAATAAATGCCAGGAGGCAACCAAGAGATTGCGGAAGGAATTCGGTGAAGCATGCCTCGTACTTTTTCGTATCATGTTGGTATTGCCTGTCCGTTTGCAATCACAAGTGTTGGATCCCGATGACTAGTGTTGCCGCCGTGACTTCCAGTGCAGAGTACACCGATATTAAAACCACCAGACATCGGTGAACCATCTTTCTCCTATCGCTCGGTATAATATCGGGCAACTAATAGTCGGCTGCAGTCTTTGTACTCGATTTCAGCCAATAACTCCGGAAAATTCAAAGCATGATTTGTTGTCATATGTAATAAGTAGAATTTCACTCGCAAATACTATGTGTGTGTCAAAATGTGACTGAAAATCATTTCTGAAAGAGCCTTCTAATAGCTGATCAGTGAATCCCGACAACTGTTCAGTTGCTTACAGTTTCGCCGTAGCTCCATGTCAACCAAGGCACGGGTACAAGTTCCGAGAAGTATCAAGAGGTATCAAGGTACTACTATGTAGTGCTAAGACCAATACCCCGCTACCCAAATTCCGATAACCTTATAATATCGTGAGAGCTTGATCGGCATATATGGAATTGTAGCGTCGTACGTCAGGAAATATTGAACGGCGACCTACAGCGACGAGGTCATATATCCAATCGATTTGATTTCATGGAACTGGCCTTCAGGTGAGTGTTGATTTCTGTTAATACTGGCTGGAACAACGAGTATTCGCGTATGCAAATATTGAATGTCATGTTACTATGCTAACTAGTTTGATCGACGCGCTATGCGCGAAATTTAGGCGGTCTGTCTAAACACGTTTGAAGATTCGGAGAAACCTGGAACAAAAAAAAAAGAAAAGAAAAGAAAAAGAGGAAGAGGAGTTAATGATCGACGAGGATCCGGTACGCTAAGCTCGCCCAGGGCACCCAAAGTCTTAGACCATGACCATCGGATGGATAAACATCGGTATGAAGATATATGCTTGGCACTGAGTAATGCACAATAAACTGTAAACTGGTGCTTAGGCCAATCTCAAGAAGGACTACGTAGGGATTTTAAGGAAGTGCCTTCAGATTATCTCAGTTCTTCACTCGCAAAGGGCTTCGGTTCTTGGATTAGTTGAGTCCTAATTCGATCTAAATATCAAGATCCCACTCATTGGATTCCCGGAACTTGAGATCAGTGGCTTGGCATCATCTTATGACGTTGAAATTATAGCAAGATCAAAAGCTGATTTCCACGGCCTGACCAAAACATTGCATTCATTTTGGAGCCAAAAGGGAGAAAACTAGGATGAGAACAATATTCCTCGGAAAACAATACTGACTGCGTCTAGTAAGTATTCTTGCGACAGCGATAGAGTGGAGAAGAGCAATGCAACTTGCTCAGTGCTGAAGCTTGGCTCTGCTGGGGGCCTATGCTTGTAGTTTGGCGATGTAGCCAGCTTATATGCATGTAATGATGAATATGGCGATTATAACTAATTTCTGCTAGACATTCATCGTTTCAAGCCTTATACCTCTCAATATTTTTATCTGGACCAGTGCGGTAATTTATAGCAGTCATCGCCTCCTAAGGTCTGAAGGCCCAATTGGCGAAGGCTCAAATCCTTCTAGGTCTCAAAAGTGCCAGCGGTGATAAATTCACACCAGGTATTTTGAACTATTTCGTTTTCATGTCCCCCGAAGCAGGTCTGAGCTTTAAGTCGCCCAACAAAAATTCAATTGGGCTTTCATTTTGTAACACCATCTTGTATTGTGTAACTTATACTATGTGACTGATACAACATTAATTACGAGACTTTTACTACATCCTGGCACATTGCATCTCGATGGAATATATATACTTCATGAAGCGATCAGAGAGAAGGGCTTGCTTTTGTGACAAGGGTCTGGAAGTATTCCTAAAATTAAACGAGCATTAGCGCCGAGATGTCTTAATAGTGACAACGGACACTAACCTGGAACCAAGAGCCAGCCTCCGGAGCGGGTTGATCAGCATCGCTATCAACCCCCGTAAATCAGTTCTACTGCAATAAAGAAGAATGAATGAGCGACGTACGATTGACCGCAGTGAGCATCATAGCGAGGAGAAGAGGTATTGGAAGTTCCGTCACATTCGCCTCCGGGCTTCACCCAGACAATGGAATCGATTAGCGAAGAGCCAGTGCTGGTGGTCGGGCGAGTTCCGAATCCAGCGCCCTTGACGTTGCACCAATCACCCCATTGCTGGCGGATGTTCTGGACACCCGAGCGACCTTGGTCAACAACGAAGTGAGCCGGGAATCCTTGAGAAGTAAGCATGGGTGCGAGTGCCTAAACAAAGAATTAGAGAGAACTAAAGATATATAGTTATTAGTATCATACTCACGTTAATGTAGTGAATCTCATCGTAGTTGGGATTTCCTTGCGTGATAGGATCTGGGGATGCGGCGCCTGGATATCTATGTTAGGGAAAATGCTTCACAGGAAATTATTTACAGACGCACTGAGAGCATTGTAGTTGGCCACGTTGGTAGCAAGACCACGGACGAAAGAGGGAGACCCAGCAGCGGTGTACAGCTGAGCAAACAACTGCGCAGCTGGCGTCAAGTTGGCAGGCCATCCAAGCCATCCGGCGTGTCCAGCGTCCAGGTACATATAGACGCCGACGGTGTTCAGTTGCTGGATCGCGTAGGTGACACCAGCCTAAGAAATTCCACTTGCATGAGTACAATAGCCTTATAAGATAAGTAATATCCCTTACCTTGTAAGTTGTCTCTGCGTTGGCGCACTTCTGAACGTTCAAGTTGGTTACCATGTTGGCCAACGAATCGGGTTCGATCACTGCGACAACACGGACGTCAGGGAATTCTGAAAAAATACAAGGTTAGATGGAACAAAAAGGTATATTAGAGGGACTTACGCTTGATCTGGGCAACTAGTTGATCGATGTAGTTCTTGTAGTTCGCTAAGCCATTGTTGGCAATGCTGAATTCCCCGTTGGAAGCGAGAGCGGCGCAATCGCGGTCGGGCAAATCGTAGACGACAATTTGGACGAGGAATTTCTGGCCAGCGGCTTTACCCTTGGCGGAAGCGTCGGCGAGATAGGTACCAAGCGTGGGGACTTTGGCAACAACATCGAACCAGGTGAAAGTGGGGATGTTAGCCACAGACAAAGCTTTCGCTTTCGTCGTTGCATCTGTGATGTTGCCAGCGGCCGCCTGAACTTCAGCAGCATAGTAGGGGGTCAGGTAGATCTAAATATAGTTGAAATTTTTAGAATTACAGAATGAGAAGCCAGCGTTAAACAACGTACCTGGTAACCAGTGAATGGGTTGCCGGCATCTGGGGTAGATGTTCCTGAAGGAGCGCTGCTGGTGCCAGTGGGAGAGCCTGACGTCGATGATGAGTGCGTCGAACTAGCAGTGCTAGATGTCGTCGAGTGTACTGTGGATGATGAAGCGCTTCCTGGCCTAAAACCACTCAGTCAGCACGGGTTGCACTTGGATTGAAATTTCGTTTCAAACTCACAGGCACTGAGAGTAATAAGCATTGGAAACAACGCATGTAGCACCAGATACGCAAGTCGTGTCACCAGCTAAAAGGTCGATCGTTAGGGAGCCGAAGTAATCGGGAAGCGGGAAAAACTCACTCCAGCCAATACCTCCGCACTGTCCATAGAGGGGGGCTGCTGCCTTGGTGAAGGCAGGAATGAGCGAAGCGAAGGCGAGGAGAACAGCAAACTTGGGCATTTTGGGACGTCGGGAGGTGGGATCCTGGGATACGGTAGCAGAAACACGGCAAACATCTTATACTGTCCTTTGTGCAGCAGGAAAGTGGTAAAATTCCGGTATAACCCAGCAGAAGAGTGGCGGAAACACGTCGGTGAAGAAAATCACACCAATTTGACAGCGAGGCGAGGATCACGAGGCGGCGGATTGGGGCAGAACACCCTGCGCGATGGGTTCGAGAAGAGCATATGCATGAAGTTCCGCCTATTCGGTGCAACGTCGGACCACATGTCCAGCCGCTATGACCATCCTCATAGCGCTACCGACATGTACATGTGCTTCAGCCAGTCACTTGGAACGCCGGAAAAACAGGGGGATCCAAAAATATGGTCCTAAATATAGATTTGCAGCGATTCGGCAGAGGAGGACATATCTCCGCATGTCCGTATTTCCTTGTATTCTTAGAAATAACTGGTGCAGGTGACATGAAAATCGTAAAATGGGACGGTAGCAGTTACTTACTGGCAGGGATGATGTCCTCAGGCTATTGCGTCCGCGGAAAATAGGGACTTGTCACTTGGTCCAGTCGCGGAAGGAACATGACTGGAGCATGACCATCATCGTGATGGTATGGAAGAGAGAGACGCGTGACGCGTCAATGGAGCGCGCTGGGAAAATGTTGTCGGGAATTGCCGCCAATTTTAGACCTCCCTCCGTGTGAACGACAACGATGACAACGTTCCCTCGTTAGCGACGACGAGTGGGGCTTCTACTCCAGGATGTCTGAATCCTCCTCAAGTTTACTCTCCTTCGAATTTCCGAAACTTGTCCAGGTTTCTTATCTGATCTACAACTCCTGCTACTTTTCGGATAATCCTTAGTATTCTCAGGCTCTCTCGCTGCGCAGGAGTCGCAACATCTTAATTGCTGGAGGAACAACAACCAATCTCTGATGCAATACCTGTCCGGGATTCGATGAGAAATCTAAACTTATCGCTGATGGTCGCTCGGTCGGCTGAAGTACTCACGAAGTTTTTCCATATACTCGCCGAAGTGGACGTCATTATTAAATCTTCCTTGGCTGTGTCGAACGTGTTCGCAACTGTGGAAAAAGAAACTTTGGGGGATCGTCGATGATTCCTTATGCTTGAGCGCAGGATTGTTTGCGTTATACCGATGTGGTTGCGAATGATTTCCTGGGCCGGTGCCGGACTTACGAAGCACATTATCTCGGTGAAGTTACCGTCGGCGTTGGCTCTGGCATTAATTAATTGATCCACCTTGTCAGATGGCGGCCGGCCAGTGCACTATGGACGATTCTCCGTGGCTTTAAAAGGATCATCCGCACAGGACTGTTCTCCAGCTACCTTGATCTGAATGACTGCCGCCATTATCTCTTTCAAATACCTGGATTTATCATCGTGGCGTCTATCTTGGGATGCAAACTTTTTAATACTGAATGTTCTATCAAAATCCAAACTATTGATACTTTCTCTATTCAGATTCTTTTTTATACCTAGACTACTATCAAGGATTACGATCAAGGACCATTTTATGCGCAAGGTCCTGGCTACTGGGTGCTTTTTCCACCCTCAACTATACTCTTTAAATTCTTGTGTACTCCTATATTTGCGCCTGCACCATCCTCGGCTGGACCGATAGCTCTGATGACTCTACGCAACCAAATACTTTCCCGAATGTACTATGTATTTCGTGACATATTAATTGAATGCCGACCTTTGAGCACTAAGTCAAATATTATTCAACTGATAGCTGTGTATCCTGTATGAATATGCGGAATACCATCGGAATTTTGGAACCCACAGCAATGCGCATAAAATTGCATTCTCTGGGTGAAACTCGGTCAGACTGAGAAGCTCAAGTCGATCTAATTATAGGCTAATATTGGGGGGTATGAATATATAGACAAACGATATTTTTGGTATAAGCATTGAATATCGAAGACATTGAGCACGATTTACAAAGGTGACGGTGGGAGTAGGTAAGAAAAAGGTAATTGGTCGGTACATACATGTGAGTCTACTGTGCGGTGACATACACCGCAGCGACGAGGCTAGTATTTGAAACCTGCATGTAAGAAAGTAAAGAATCCGACGAGGCGGTTTACTCTAGCGCATATACACCCTTTCCATCCGTTTATCTGTCCTTCCGTCCATAAGTCGTGTACCTCCACCCCACGCTCCATTGAATGCGTAAAAATCGTAGCGCATTCCTCGCATCTACATGTTCTCGCACGTCATTTCCCCGTACCTGCATCCCACTTCCATCCGTTCACTCCCCCGCCCGATCGTCCCCCAACCCCAAAATCCCATGAATCCCCTCACTTCCACTTCCTCATCCCCTCATTTCACCCTGTCACCCGTCCAGCCCGAACTTGCCCCCTACTCGCCTCCGAATCACGTCCCCCGCGAGGCGCTGTTCCCTAGCGGTGCCGTCGAAGCCGAGGATGGGTTTGTTCTCGATGGTGCGCCGGGAGATGTAAGGCGTTACCTGAGAGGATGGGTTAGAATTTCGAAGAAGAAAATGATAAGCCAAACGCACCTCGCTTAGCGCCCCATATGGCATGCACTTGGTCACGAACGGGCTCGCGGACTTGGTGCGTGCGACGAGGGAGGCTGTGAGGTCGCCGCTCATTCCTACATCGCGCGGGGTTAGCTCCCAAATTTAACTTCAAAGTCGTAATGTGGAAGGAAGAGATGAACCGTAGAGCTATCCAATGGCCATCCTCTCCAGGCCGGCAGGATTATCTCGATTTTACCCTATCCGTCCTCCCCGATGCTTGTCTCCTCCTTCCCGTCCCCATTTTCGATCCCTTGGAGAGTGACTTTCCGCGATCCACCGAAGGTACTAGTGTCTCCGCAGCGCACGGTGAGCCTGTTCGCGACCATCTCGCCCAGCACGATGCCACACTACTCGTAGTTGTGTGCGCGAAAAGGAGGCCGATACCCGGGGAGCATTGCTTGCTGCTGTCTTCATGCTCTTTCGGTTTCGTTGTGTCCTCGCTCTGCCAGAGACAGAGGAGCCAACCAAGGAAGGGGAGCAAGGATAGAGAGTTGCGTCTTATGCCGCGAGGATAAGCAGCGGGATACAGTCACCATAGGTCCTGTCGGTTTCGTCTTTGTGCGATTAGGCGGAGGCTGTGAGGACGAGGATGAGGGTGGTTGGTGACTCGGAGGGGTTAGGAACCGAAGTTGGAGAGGGAGACGTAGGGGCCAAGGCAGAGGAGAAGAGGAAGAAGGGGCAGGAGGGGATGAAGGCTTTGGAAGAACCGGAAGCGGAAGAGAACGCCACGAGCTCGTGCGTGTGGTACACTCCGTGCACGAGCTTGAGGCCAGGGGCGTAGCTGTGTGCGCGCACTTCGGAGATGGTGTGTGTTAAGCGGAGGAGTGTGCTGTGTGAGGAGGGTGTTAGTGTACCTTCTCCCCTCTCCTTCGCCCTGTGCATAGACGGCGGGAGACGCAATCTATCCTCCAAGTCGGCGGCGACATCGATGCGGAGGATTACCTTGCCAGCTATGCGCTGATGCGGGGTGTCGATGTCTGCGGATTTGCTTCCTCTATAGGAGGAGGGCGGCGGTAGCCTCATGATCGACCCCGTCCTCGACGGTGTACGAGGAGCACGAGCAGCGTGTCGGACACGTTGTCGCCGCTTACAAACTGGAGATAAGACAAGATAAGTGAGAGGAGCTTGGGAAGGGATAAGACGTACGTGGTCGAAAAACTTAACCCGCACGAATGTCTCCGTGAGCTACCTAAGACCCGGAACGACGCTGAGAGAAGTTGTAGAGCACGAAGGGAGGCGCTAATGAGTGCATGTACGGAAATTCAAAATGTTACTACTCGTTTCCCGCACTCATTATTTTCTTGGGCATGATGGACAAAGGCATACTAAAAATTGAAGCAACGTATGTAAGGTAGCTGAGTCTGGTCCTGATCGAACGCATATCCCATGCGCCTGGCGTGGGAGTGTCGCTTATCGAACATTTGCTCATGCCGCTTCTGCTCTTTACTCTCGCTATCTCGTTCACGGCCACCCATCAGCACGAGCAGCCATCTCCTAGTTTCTCTTTCACGACTACCAACCACCATGAGCAGCTCTAGTCTGTTGTTTCCGAACAGCAGCAATACCCAGATTCATAGTAGTATTTTCAACAGCGCCGGAGGAGACATAGTAAATGTAGATGCTCGCCCTCACAGTATGTATCATTTTTTATCGATTTGGTGTGGATTGTTGGATATGTTCACGCAATTTCCTAGAATCCGCTCTTGAGCTATTGGAGTCCCTCGCTGCCATGAACGCAGCTTATGATTCCCACGAGCGCGAGGCATAGCAGGGGACTCTCTGCGCAGAGGATACCCGTGTCCGTGTGATCGAGAATATCTGGAAATGGGCCGTAGATCCCGAGAGAGGCTCCACCTGCTGGCTGTCTGGATATGCTGGAACTGGAAAGTCTTCGATTGCACATAGCATCGCTGCAGATTGCGAACGGCGTGGATGGGTGCCTTTGACGTTCTTCTTCTCTCGAGGAAAGGAGAACCGCATGGAATTAACGAAAGTTGTATGCACTCTTGCATACCAGCTTGCACGCTCCGTCCCATTGCTCCGAAAGTCTATCGAGCGGGTTTTCGTCGAAGATCCAAAGATCTCAGATACAAGCTTCACTAATCAGCTCCAGAAGCTTGTTATAGGGCCTGTAGAAGCGATGCCACTGCCCCGCCAACACACAAGTCGACCTGAACACCAAATTGAGGGTGTGTTCAAAGGGTTACAAGCCTGGAATCAAACCTACCGGTTACTTCTACAAGATTTTGATGCCACAGATGACATTCAGAAAGTCTGCATAGAAGGCTTTGCCAGAATTTGTATTATCCACAAGAATGATCTGCAAGATGAGAGTGGTCCTTGGCCACCAGTTCATGATATTGAGAGGCTCATACAGAAATCTGAAGGAGTATTCATTTACATATCTACTGTGCTCAGATTCATTGAGTATGGTGAGGAAACTCCTCAGAGCATGCTGCAAAATATCTTGATTGCACACTCTGGCCTGGACTCAATTTATAGACAGGTGCTATCATCTGCCAACCATGAGCATCAAAGCATAGTCCTTTCCACCCTCCTCCTGCTTCAGCAGCCCTTGAATATCTATGCTCTTGCTAAATTTATGGAATTTACACCAGGACAAATAAGGGTTGCACTTCATGGATGCAAATCAGTTCTAAAAATTCCACAATCTAATAGTGGGCCTATCTTTCCATACCATGCCTCTCTTGGGGACTTCCTAAATGATACTGAGCAGTCTAAGGAACATTACATACAGCCTGTGGAATGCCACAAATTCATCCTGCAGAGATGCATGGCACAATTAGATATTTCAGAGAACCAGGCTGAGGGTTTTGAGCATGGGAATTCTGTCAGCTATGCTTGCCAATATTGGTGTTACCATATAGACATGGTAGCTGCTAGTAAAGGGGAAACAGATATGCTCCAGACTGAATTGGTAACTTGCATAAATAAGCTCACCACAAGCTTGGTGGTGCCTTGGCTAGTCAGTTTGGGAAGCTTTGATTATTTTGAGACACCAGAAAAATATATAAGAAATAGAAGAAAGGTATGTCTGTTGCAATATTGACCCTTAAAAATTTTACTTAATTATTTCAAAACATAGCATGTCACTAAAGACTTGGTTGAAAATCAGCTTGAGGAAATCATAGCTATTCTAGAGGTAATGAAATAGAGAAATTCATAATTTTGTAAAGCTGATAACATATTTAAATGCATTTTTAGGATGTAAGCAAATTTTCATTGTACTGTATGTGTGAATAGATATTGATGGTATGGTGAACCATCTTGATCAGGTGGTATGTGACCTATTTTCCCATTCAAAATGACATTGACCTCATGGCATTCTGGCTCTGTCTGACCTCAGAAGGTATGTAACCTATCTTCCCATTTAAAATGGCATTGACCTCATTGCATCCTGGCTCTGTCTGACCTCAGGTGGTATGTGACCAGTCCTCCCATTCAAAATGGCACTGATCTCATGGCATCCTGGTTCTGTCTGACCTCAGGAGGTGTGTGACCAGTATTCCCATTTAAAATAACATTGAACTCATGACATCCTGGCTCCATCTGACCTTAGTCAGTATGTGACCAGTCTTCCTATTCAAAATGGCATTGACCTCAAGATATCCTGGCTCTGTCTGACTTCAGGAGGTATGTGACCAGTCTTCCCATTGAAAATGGCATTGACTTCATGACATCCTGGCCCTGTTTGATCTCAGCAAGTATGTGACCAGTCTTCCAATTCAAAAAAATATTGACCCTATAGCATCCTGGCTCTGTCTGACATCAGGAGGTATGTGACTAGTCTTTCCATTCAAAACATAATTGGCCACATGGCACACTTGCTCTGTCTGATCTCAGTTGGTATGTGACCAGTCTTCCTATTCAAAATAAAATTGGTCTCATGGCATCTTGGCTCTGTCTGACCTCAGGAGGTAAGTGGCCAGTCCTCCTATTCAAAATAACATCAACCTCATGGCATTGTGGCTCTGTCTGACTTCAGATGGTATGTGACCAGTCTTCCCATTCAAAATAGCATTGACCTCATTGCATCCTGGCTCTATCTGACCTCAGTTGGTATGTGACCAGTCTTTCCATTCAAAATGGCATTGAGCTCATGACATCCTGGCTCTGTCTGACCTCAGCAAGTATGTGACCAGTCTTTCCATTTAAAATAGCTGTCAGGGTTCACTATATTCCTGGAATATATTTGGCCCATGGAATATATTTTATCCATAGAATGTTCTAGAACATGG
>JASFDH010000178.1:0-32570 GCA_036937195.1 Nidularia pulvinata | reverse complement strand
GGAACAGGAAATGCCAGGTTGCTCAGAAAAATGAAACAGACTTCATAGCAAGAAATCAATACTCACAAGCTGCAGAGGTGGGACAGGGAAGGCCAGGTTGCTCAGAAACGTAAAGCAGATTTCATGGCAAGAAATCAACACTCACAGCCTGCAGAGGTGGGACAGGGAAGGCCAGGTTGCTCAGAAAAATGAAACAGATTTCATGGCAAGAAATCAACACTCACAGCCTGTAGAAGTGAGACAGGGAAGGCCAGGTTGCTCAGAAAAATGAAACAGACTTCATGGCAAGAAATCACACTCACAAGCTGTAGAGGTGGGACAGGAAAGGTCAGGCTGCTCAGAAAATGAAACAGACTTCATGGCAAGAAATCAACACTCACAGCCTGTAGAGGTGAGACAGGGAAGGCCAGGTTGCTCAGAAAAATAAAACAAATTTCATAGCAAGAAATCAACACTCACTCTCTGTAGAGGCAAGACAGGGAAGGTCAGGTTGCTCAGAAAAATGAAACAGATTTCATAGCAAGAAATTGGTACTCACTCCCTGTAGAGGTGGGGTAGAGAAGGCCAGGTTGCTCAGAAAAATTAAACAGATTTCATGGTAAGAAATTAACACTCACAGCCTGTAGAGGTGAGACAGAGAAAGCCAGATTGCTCAGAAAAATGAAACAGATTTCATGGCAAGAAATAAACACTCACAATCTGTAGAGGTGGGACAGGGAAGGCCAGGTTGCTCAGAAAAATAAAACAAATTTCATGGCAAGAAATCAACACTCACAACCTGTAGAGGTGGGACAGGGAAGGTCAGGTTTCTCAGAAAAATGAAACAGATTTCATGGCAAGAAATCGACACTCACAACCTGCAGAGGTGGGACAGGAAAGGCCAGGTTGCTCAGAAAAATGAAACAGATTTCATGGCAAGAAATTGGCACTCACTTCCTGTAGAGGTGGGACAGAGAAGGCCAGGTTGCTCAGAAAAATAAAACAGATTTCATGGCAAGAAATTGGCACTCACTTCCTGTAGAGGTGGGAGAGGGAAGGTCAGGTTTCTCAGACAAATGAAACAGATTTCATGGCAAGAAATCAACACTCACAACCTGCAGAGGTGAGACAGAGAAGGCCAGGTTGCTCAGAAAAATGAAACAGATTTCATGGCAAGAAATTGGCACTCACACTCTGTAAAGGTGGGATAGAGAAGGCCAGGTTGCTCAGAAAAATGAAACAGATTTCATGGCAAAAAATCAACACTCACAACCTGTAGAGGTGGGACAGGGAAGGCCAGGTTTCTCAGAAACATAAAACAGATTTCATGGTAAGAAATCAACACTCACTCCCTGTAGAGGAAAGACAGAGAAGGCCAGGTTGCTCAGAAAAATGAAACAGATTTCATGGCAAGAAATCAACACTCACAGCCTGTAGAGGTGGGACAGGGAAGGCCAGGTGCTCAGAAAAATGAAACAGATTTCATAGCAAGAAATCAACACTGACTTCCTGTAGAGGTGGGACAGGGAAGGCCAGGTTACTCAGAAAAATAAAACAGATTTCATGGCAAGAAATCAACACTCACAAGCTGTAGAGGTGGGACAGGGAAGGCCAGGTTGCTCCGAAACATAAAACAGATTTCATGGTAAGAAATCAACACTCACTTCCTGTAGAGGTGGGACAGGGAAAGCCAGGTTGCTCAGAAAAATGAAACAGATTTCATGGCAAGAAATCAACACTCACTCTCTGTAGAGGTGAGACAGGAAAAGCCAGGTTGCTTAGAAAAATAAAATAGATTTCATGGCAAGAAATCAACACTCACTCTCTGTAGAGGTGGGAAAAGGAAGGCCAGGTTGCTTAGAAAAACAAAACAGATTTCATGGTAAGAAATCAACACTCACTTTCTGTAGAGGTGGGACAGAGAAGGCCAGGTTGCTCAGAAAAATGAAACAGATTTCATGGCAAGAAATCAACACTCACAATCTGTAGAGGTGAGACAGGGAAGGCCAGGTTGCTCAGAAAAATGAAACAGACTTCATGACAAGAAATCAGCACTCACTGTCTGTATACATCACACATAGGAGGATAGTAAGGTGAGAAGTTTTGGCAAGATTGATACTATAGCTTTTAGTCACCATCTGTGAAGGCCAACAATACAATACTCAGTGACCATGGCGAAGGTGAAAATTTCAACTCACATCCTATGAATCCATCAACTCATCAATGTGGTCTTTTGTAGCATAACAGAAAGGAGAGCTTGCACTACTTACATACTATTTTTGAAATGTGGTTGTTCCAACACTTAGCACATGTAGAATAAATAGATTGTATGTCCTGACCTCCTAGCATGATGGATTTATGTAAGTATTGCTGTCAAGTCAACAGGCACATGAAGCTTCTTACAGTCTGAGACACCAAATTGAACAATATGTTATATGCATATTAGTCACCTTCTTGTACTCCGAATCATCATGTAAGACTCACATTCTGCCCATAGAGCATGAAGTCCTAGTCAGCATATAGGACACATACTCAAAGTATATGAATATACATACCTTCTATATTTTAGCAACATGTCAAGAGCTGTCAGGGTGGTACCTAGCAGCTTAAAACTGTAGCTTTACCTACCCAGACATGTGGAAACCATGCCAGAGTTGCTCTTACAATTTGCTGTAGACCTATATTATACATAATGCATTTGTTGCAAATCAAGTTCATGACACACAAGGTATCAATGCATACCTTGCTCTTGTTTCATGCCTAACACTCTATAAATCCCAGTGATCAACTGATAAGCAAGAGATGACAAGTTAGCAAAAAAGTTACTCACGTTCTCACTGCATAATGAATGCAGATGTCAATGTTATTTTGTTGCACAGAAACAAATAACAGCTTCAGTGTGTCATTGTTGAGTACATTTGCTGTCTTCTCGATCAGCTCAGCACAGCTACTGGCTGTCTCTCGCATATCTGACCATATTATGACAAAATTCTCAAGTCACATGTACTTATATCATGAGTCCACTAACCGTCCAGTCGCACATGATCTGATGGTCGGAATTTTGTTGACATTAGCGGTTCTATGAAGTTGGTGTTCAGCTTCTCTTGTGCCCTTCCAATCTTCATCTTATTTGCTTGTTTTATCTTATACTCCTTTCGAAGTTCGCCGAATGCCGTAGTGACAAGACCATCAAATTTTGTGAAAATTGCAACAACCGGTACTTCAACACTATATTGAGCATAGCTATTATATATAAGAATGGTGACTGACCTCTCCCGGTACCATAATTGTTGAATAACTTCTTGTCAGCCTCCAACAGTGGTCTGTCGGTGTCTGTAGGGAGACAATACCTGTCATTGATCCGGTGAGTATTTTCCCTTCAAGTCATAAAACTTAATCACCGCACCAAATAGCATGCAGCTGTTTAGGCAACTCCGTGCTGTTAGCCCGTGTGGTGATGAAAGAGGTTATTATGTCCATTTCGTCGACAGAGCCAGATTCGAATCCACGAGAGTCATGGAAAATGAACTGTGGATTACTCTTGAATATTAGTTGATTTTCAATATCGTGCAATCCACGCTGTGTTATGCTAAGCAGAGGTGAATTAGAAAGAGATAGGGAGCCGGACCTCTGATGATTCCTGAACGGTCGCGGGATCAAGCTGCAATAGATCATGACCGATCCCATTTAGTAGTTTACTCGCGTCCGAGTGCTGCTTGATTACCTTTTTGCCGTCCGGACTGAAGATCTCAGGATCATCGATTGAGTTACACACTTTCTTCAGGATGGTCGTCTTTCCTGCATTTGCCCTGCCAATGATGAGAATGCGAAAATGGCCACATTTGCTTCGAAGATCAATAGCCTCGTCCATATTGTACTACAAGTATACGAGGAGGAGGATCATGGAAGGAAGAAAGAGAAAGCGTACCTAGCCTAGAAAGGTTGTCTATCCCATATCGGAAACGGATCGCTCTGCCAACACGCGCCGACTAGCTGTTTGCGATAGCCTTGTTTCTGTATTGGGTGTTACTTGATTATTGACGTTATCAGAAGCCCATCGCCGCCTTGCTCCCGCATTCATGAGAAAGTAAAGATACACAGCCATGCAGTATGGTAGAGCAACTGTTTTAATGCTACCTCAATATTTTATGCTCAACTGGGAGTTCAAGACTTTCCTAACGACCAGCGACTCTAATCATCTGCTACGCATTGGCTATGTACCCGTTCACTGCCTTTCATATGCAGCGATACTGAAAAGGGCAACTCCGCACGAGATCACATTCGATTCTTATCCTGTCCAAGCCGAAAGCCGCACTGCCGCAGCTGGCGGATCCGAAGTGCCATCCAATACTTATGTAGATAGTCTGCACATGCTCACACGGTGCCACATCGTGTGACATTTGGTTGCGCCACTTTGGGTCCATCCTGGCTGCAACTGCAACAGATAAAATATTGTATGCCTCGTATTATTACAATGCAAATCCAACGTGCTGGAATGTTGTATATAAATATCTATGCATAGTATCTCGAAGCAAAATCTAATATCCCAGTACTCCATATCTTCTGCTATGAGGCAATATTTCTGTGCTCCAAGAATATCATACCGGGTGAGTGGCGTAATGGATAGGTAGGACAGGATCGAGAGTTATGTTACACCATGTGTGCTTGCGCTAACTCTCTATTACAGTGCCTCGCATATTCTTTTGCAGTGCGAATTTCTCGAACCGTTGTTTGGCTTTTGCTTGCCTCAGGAAGCGTGCCAGATGGCAGACCCGGAGCTGCTCCCTCCAGCCCTCATCCGACGCTTTTCTACTTCGCAAGAGAGCAAAATCTGCTACGTGTTTTGAATTTGAGACTTCCAACGTATTCCGGAGCAATATTTCGCATCGAAGAAGTGGAGGGAGATGTGGACTGGATACATGGCAGCTCCCAGGGTGGAGTTGCCAAGCTTGCCGGGTAAGGCACCATCAACTGTCATCGTTCTCGCAGAAATTTCGCACTGCAAAACAATATGCAAGGCACTGTATTGAGATATTTAAATATCCTTCAGTTCACACGGCACCCGTGGAAATTCTGCTTGCCTACAGTCGGCGACAGCCAAACACAACAATTTTGATTTCTCAGGATTGGAAATTTTCATGACAAAACTGGCTTCAAATCTGAAGTCAGAAAGGCAAAATACTCCGAAAAACACATCTCCAAAGTTTTTCCCACAAGTATTTAAGGGTGGCCAAATTTTTGGGCCTGATGAACAATATTTAAGGTACCCTAGATATTCTAATTTAGTTGAATATTGCTTCAATAGACATCATAGTGCCTTCAGTCACTGCTCTATGCAACTTTTGGTGCTGAACTGCCTATGCTGCAGCCTTCTGGTCAGTCCTTTGTGATAGGTGCTCATGAAACACCAAGAGTGATTGGTGAACCAGCAAATCACCTTGGGTGTAGTCTCCTTTGCTGGCTAATATAAACAGATGACAATCAATCTGATGCTATATGTTGGGTGGGTATGCATCAAGATATTTGCAAGC
This sequence comes from Nidularia pulvinata, assembly GCA_036937195.1. NCBI lineage: Eukaryota > Fungi > Basidiomycota > Agaricomycetes > Agaricales > Nidulariaceae > Nidularia > Nidularia pulvinata. The sequence goes on along the minus strand of JASFDH010000178.1, from coordinate 27,060 downwards.
AAGCTCCCTTCTTTGGGACCACTCATTTTCCCAATAGGATTCTTCTTCAATATCTGAATTGACTTCATCATCAGAAACCTCACCCTCATGCCCAAAATCAACCCCAACTATCAGCTCTTTTGTATCCTCTTTATCCACAATGTCCTCAGTCTGGGGTCCTTGCAAAGCTTGCAATAGCTTCAACATTTAGCTCAGAGGCAGAGAACTTGAAAGGCAGGGCAGAGTTTTGACATGGAATGGAGTCTTGATTGATGTCTTTCAACTGCCTATTGAGGCCAGACATGTTTCATTGTTGCTTCCATGGCTGCCCTCAAGGCATGTTGTTGATGATGGATATGATGTTCAGTTACCACCAATATGAGGGCTGATGGTTTTGCTTTTTTTTTTTTGCCAGGTGTTTGGCTGTGATCCCTTAATTTTTTTTTCAGATTCTTGATGCACTTGTTGAGATCTGTTGATTGTGCTATTTTCCTTATTTTTCCAGCTATTTTCAGTGAAGTGGCCAAAATTTTGGGGTCTTGGATTAAAATTTTATCAGACAGCAACCAGCTCATGGATATTTGTTCAATAGTAGCTAAATATGATGTTTCTGCATTAATTTACTCCACTGAACATCTGATCCCTTCTCCAAAAATGGAGATATGTTTTTGTCATGTTTGGCTGTTGCTGACTGTACAGTTAAGATACTTCATCCCTATTCAGCACTTACCTCTCAATTGTTCACATCATCAATATGGATACTTGTACACTATGGCCTACAACTGAAGATATACTGGAGCAATGCCCAAGGTGTGATCTGTTCCAATCTGCCCTTTTCTATGTGCAGATCATCAGGCAAGATTGGGGGGCTAGCATTTTCATGAATATTCAGTCTAAGAAAGATGCTTAATCTGGAGTGGAAAAGTCCTCACTCATTAACCTTGCATTAAACATTGATAAAGCAGGAACATCTTCCCTTTTCTGTAAATTTTTATTAAGACTCACAACCAACTGTGTCACATCAAGAGCATGGAATTTGCAATATCAACAATCCAATCATTTCCCTGTAGAATCCATGTTTTGTGCCCCACAATTCCCAAGGTTTCAAGCCAAGTGAAATTGCAAACTTGGAGAAGGTGAAAACTTTATCCAATCAAATGGTGCAGATGTGGCTCTTAAGGATAGAGTTCATGCTATCTGGTGAGTTGCCCATTCTAACATAGTCCTACCATTATAATGCCAGATTATCCAAGCTTCTCAATGTACTGGGATGTTTGGACCCAAATATCCTCTTATGACCATGAAGTGCTTGAATCTGAAGTTCCTCAGCCTTCCTCCAATATTCCTGGTTTCTATATGTTACTGCCAGATCACCAATGGTTGTCAATGTCCTAACCCAAGCAGCCTCTTTCAAGTGTCCAAGACTTGAGTTTGCAGCTCCTCTGCTTCTTTAAAATTCCCAGTAATCCAAATATATGATCAAAGCTGGAGTAATGATCATCTATAAGTCAGTTAAATAGGCAGCATGCTCTTGGCAAGATTTAATTTGTAAAGGAATAATCTGGCAAAAGGCATAATATTTACTTGTTCCATCATCTATAGAAGAAGTGGATAGAATAACAACAGCTGACTCATATTTCTGTTTCTGAACAGTGACTCCTATTTTCTCCTGGATCCAGGAGTAGGCCAATGTATGGACAGAGTACACATTATCTAGTGTGCTTCTCTTGATGAGTGAAAAAAAAAAAACATCTGTATACCTTCATGAAAAGTTTGTTCCTCCCTCTTCTTATCAATATCCACCTACACTAATTTATAGTCCAGGGAAGTAATCACTAATAGCAGTGCAGTGCTCACTCCTGGGTCAATATCCGGCTACTTTTTCTGCAGCATATTAGAATATTTCTTCAGAAATATTTTCATGGTGCAAAAAGTAAATATTTCCAGGATATTAATTGCACTTTCAGGAGCTTGATATTTTTATCTTCTAGAATGAGAGCTCCCAAGTCCCATATACAGTTTGCTGATAGCTGGATCTACCCTTGAAGGAGGAATGTGACATGAGATAATTGCACTAATTTCCATAGCTTTGAAGATGTCCATGTATGCTGCATAGCTCTGACTGAATAGTAGCACCAGCTTAATCAATAGCAAGTTGTAGACAATAAAGCTCAGACACAATGTCATGAACTACTTTCCAATTCCATTCATCAGTTTCATCCAGAGCACTGGCCTTCAAAAGCAAAAGATATATCATTCCAGGAGTCCATTCCCTGAATCCCAATAGAGTTGGCAAAAGAAGTAACCTTTTCCAGAGCTTTGTTGCAACAGGTGATCAAGATGTTGCCCAGATTTCCTGGAGGAAGGAATTTCTCTAGGTAACACAGACTTCTTTGTCAGTGAAAATGCACTAGACTTTGGTTTAAATAGTATTTTCAGAGGATGACAGGAATTTCTGAGTGTTGGCTAGTGATAACCGACTCTGAGCTGAAATAGTTGACAATGTAGTTAATTTAGTGTGCATGTGGCGGTGAAACAATGATAGATATCATGGTGGGAGCTCCTAGACTCCTGAGTCTCACCTACTCCCTGAACCGCATTAAATGCACTGCTCTCTCCTATTGCGAAATGCTGAGGGTTCGCAAACATTGACATAACTAAGTATCGGAAAACATAACCAAAAATCTGTGACACATCCTAAGCCGCCTCCAAGTTGGTGCTTAGCCTTCGCTTTGCTATATACTCAATAGGCTCATGAAGGGGTATAACAAGAATTACACGTCCACGAATGTAAGTACACTAGATAGAATAGTACCAAAAAGTCCTCCTCAGAGAATACTCGAGATATGTATAAGCCTAATTAATATGCAAGTCTGTCCATGCCTCGTAACCCCTCATAAAATCATGCAAAAGTTCGAACACAAGAATGAAGCTAACCACCGGGATAATTCTACGCATGTCTCGTCTCACCACGCAGGAAGCTTACAGCCCTATCCACGCACCAGCAAGCAGGAGGACCATACCCGCGAGCACCTCCCACACCCCCGTCCACCCCTTCACCGCGCCCGACGACGATCCCTGTGTGCTCTGCGTTGCCTGCTCAGTCTGTGTGCCCGTCGCTTCCCCGCTTTGAGTCGCCGTCCCGGACGCACTGGCGTTCGTGCTCACGTGCAGCAGTGGATCCGGGCCAGCGCTGGGCGGGGGGGTCTGCCCTTCGGCGAAGTACGTACGGATCCAGTTGATGTCCCAGTACGCATCGTCGTAGGTTGGAGAGCCGGGGCCGATGATGTTGTCCCGGACCTAAGGGGGAAAGGTGAGTATGAGAGGGAGGGAGATTGGGATGAGAAAAGGGGCGTACGCAAGAATTAGTTGGCGTATGGCATGTATTCTCGTAGTTTCCGCCTACGCCCGCCCTATTCGAAACAGTCCGCGTTGAGCCTGATAATATCAGGAAGATAAAAGAAGACCCAGTACGCACCAGACACCGCAGAGTGAAATGAGCAGCACCATCTTCTGCGGGGCGAAGTACCTGGAGATGTCGCACCCCGCGGCGGGGTACGCCGCTGTCGGAAGGCCCCAGAGTGTGGTATCGACGGAGGAGGTGGCTGTGGCGGACCTAATATTGTCCGGGACGAAGGGGCGCTGTTAGGAGGGGGGTTAGATCAGGATGAGGGAGAACGGAAGGAAGAAAAAATCAAAAGGCAGAGAAGGAAGGGGAAGCGAGGGAGGGACAACAAGGCAAGAGAGAGAAGGAGATGATGGAGATAGCAGAATACTAGGGGAAAAGGAGTAAGAGGGTGGAGGCGTAAAGACGAGGAGAGGTAAGAAAGTGGACGCAGGTGAAGGGAGAGGAAAGAGGGAGAGGGATGAAGGGAAGGGAATACAAGGCGTTGATATGGCAAGAAGGAACAGAAGCAGGAGCAAGAGAGGGAAGAGACAAAGGAAAGAGAAGGCGAGGTGCGGACTATGGAAAGGAAAGAAGAGTAGAGATGACGAGAAGAAAGAAAAGCAGGAGGTGAGAAGGACAATGAGATGGAAAGAAAGCGGTCGAGACGTGACAACCAAGTGTTGGAGACGTAGCGGTGTAAACGAACAGGCGAGCATAGATGCAGTGGATACAATAAAATAGCGGAAACACGCAGGCAACAAGAGCAAAAGGAAGCACAAAATGGAGCAGCACTCACGCTGAAGAACCACACGAAAATCCCAGTCACATCAATCTGCACCGCATAAACACCTCCACCCGCCTGCGCAAAGCCAGCGCCTATTTATCACACCTAAGCATTCACGCAGGTACAACACGAACAGAGACGCCCTTACCATAGCTATTCGGCTTCGTCTCTGCAGTAATGCATCCCTGGTCCACCGAACAGTCGTCATTAATCAGCTGCCCACTCTGCTGGTCCGCAATAGTCGCTCCTCCTCCGGCCTGAGCGGGGGCGGGGGCGACCATGCATCCCGGGGTCGTGTGCACCGCGACTTGGTTGTGCGTCATCATGTTGATGGCCTCGATGATGTCGATCTCGCCGCCGTTTGGCCATTCCACGCCGGCGCCCAAGGTCCAGAAGGATGGCCAGACGGAGCAGCCGAAGGGGATGTGGTTGGCATCGATGATGATGACGGAGCCGAGGGGGTAGGCGTCGCGGGAGGTTACGCGGATCTATGGAGTTGAGTTGGGAGTTAGAAGAAGGGCGGTGGAAATGGTGAATGGGAAGGACAGGAGGTACGGAAAGGGAGCAGGGAGGGGAGACTCACGGAGTCGCGGTAGATCAGAGGCCCGTCGGCGATGGTCGTCTCATTGTCGACCTTTATAATGGCGTGCCCCGCGTCGTTCACGTACGCGAGCTTTTTCTGCAGGGCGTCCGTGCGGTCCTGGTAGGTTACATTGCCTGCGTGGAGGACCTCAATATCAGTATGTAGCACTACCACAAAGAAGAACAGAATCTTAAGCGCACGCACCCCATGTCAAATTGTCAAACGACCCATAGAAGTCCCAATCATCAAAGAACGTCGCGCCTGAGTACTCGCGCAGGGGGACATACACTGCCGTGGCAAGGTAGAGCTCGCAGAGAAGGCCCACGAGGGGCACCAAGAGAGAGAGCGAGGCTTTCATCTATGTCTACTTCTATTTTGTCGTCGCCTGTGCGGTAGGGAAGTAAGGAAAGGGAGGGAGGGATGGGGGCAGACAACGGCACACTCTCCGCACGCAGGCATATTATGCTGCTCCGAAGCCGAAGAGGAGGGCAATACGAGGCAGCTGGTACAGGGGCTGCTAGAACCGTCCGTCCCAGACGTCAGCGTACGGTGCTATTTGGAGATGGCAGAAGACAAACAGGGCTTCGGGGTTATGCTGCATTGGGGACGGAGGCTAGGAGGCAGACAGGAGGAGTCTAGGACGGCGGCGATTCGGTGCTATTGCCGTTGTCATTACCATTGTGATTGGGGCTTGAGCCGGAGTCCGAGCAGGAATGAAGCAGAGGTTCGTGTAACACGAACCGTTGGATAATGGAGCGCATTAAGGTGGTTGCGGACAGAACGGCTCGTTGTGGCTGTTCCAAGGCCCCCACGCGTCCCCCGCTCATCACCGCACAGGGAAAGATTCTCCGTAGCATGCCTCTTGCTCCTTTCCTCCATGATCAGTCTCTTCTGCTCTGCAATCCACTCTAATCCTAGCTCAACTAAACCTCAAGTACATACAATACCTATGGTTGCGAAGCTCAAGCTTTCTACAGCCATCTACTAACGGGGACGCTGCTCGTCTCCTCTCGGTCTCGGATCGTCTTCAAGTTGTCATTTTGGCTCGAGCTCGGAGGAAAGGCGCTCATGCGGTTTTAATAGCCCGTCTTTCACTCATTCCAGCTACGCAATGTGGCAAGTTCTATGCGCATAGAAGTATACGCTAGCCACTCATACGTTCGTCTTGGAAATAAGACACGACTCAGGCTCACCGCTTTTCCCTGCGCCAACTGGTCCGGAATGTACTCGCGCTTGCACTTGCATGCCTCCGCAGTGCTCTCCGTTCGATAGTGCACGGGCTGTCGAGTTGGTTGCTATAGTACGTACACGCTCTGCCACTAGAATAGGAGGCTCCAGAGATAGTCTTCAATCGGGCCTGGGCTGCGCACGCCGCAAGCGTTCAGCGACACGCCCAAATTATTCGTTCGCTGCCCTCATTCGGAGACGAGCAACACGCCACCGAATTGCAGCTCTACTCCTGTTTTGCCATGCTAACCTTCGGAGCTTTCACACTGAACTCTGCTTCTTGATTCCATTGCAAGCGACAGCTTCGGTATCCTGCTTCTGCTATCATCGGCTCCCTGGCATCACAAATCGCTCTAGGGTCTGGATATCGGTCTATCTTTGTCTCTCCCCTCATAAAGAGCTCGATATTTATAAGCGGCAGTGCAGCAAAGATGCTTTAACCCTCTCCAGGAGCTATTTAAACCGCATCGCTGCTCATTAGTCTCATCGGGCACCCCGGTCGTTGAATTTAATACTTACATTCTGCTACTTTTCTTCAATAACCCCTCTCATGCTCCCCATTATTCGGTATCGTTGACCCCTTTCAAGGTGGCCCTCGTCCCTCAGATTGGATAGCAGCGTAGGAACAAGAATTCGTTTCTCATTTACTGGTGGACTCATTTTCGGCGTGCCCCGTGCTTGGTGGAACTCTGGCATCAATTGCAGCTGCAATTATCTGCATCATTCACTCCGAGATAGTCTTACTCTCGTCAAAATATCGATGACCTCTTTCATGGGTGATGCGAATCTGTCTCTGCTCTTGAAGCTATCTTGAGGAGCGACATGGAAATTTATACTTTCAGACCGAGCAACTACGGATTCATGCAATGGCAGGCGCTAACAAGTGATCCTGTGCAGAGCTCAACTGTACTTTATCGTCAAATTTCTGACCGATTCGTCTTAACGTTGTCTCCCGATTGATTCTCTTGAATCCTCGTGTTCTCTCTGTGGAAGACTGAGTTTATACTCTGCTACTTGTACCGCTGCACGTCTCTGCGCACGAGAACAATCCGGATTTCTCATCGCAAACACATGAATCCCCCTTCGGCCTTTCTCGAATCTCCCCCGGCACCATGTCACATATATTCTCGTACACCAAAGGTGGTCGATAAGCACCTGACGCTTTCTAGGATAGAATGCATGTCTTCCATCACCTAGTCCTCTCCTTCTTCCTTGCACGACTGCAAGACACGGATACCCTCTTTTCTTAACGCGGCACTGCCTACTACTCAGATGCCTTACACTAGGGACCTTGCGCTGTTGAACGGTATGTATGATTGCTTGCCCTATCAATCATTTGCTTATCCCTCTCTGCCAAGCCTTATGGAGACATATCGTTGCTATGACGAGGCTTGGATGCTTCGGCGTGGTGTGACCGCAACGATTTGGTGGCAAAGTGAGTGATGTACTTCCGAAATACTAAGCGCCTTCGTCTTCCGTGCTAGTCTGCACCCCTTCTTCTTTTCCTGCTAATCCACTTTCTCTTTACTCCCAGCCCTTCGTAAGTATCCATCTGCACGGCCATGACTCTTCATCTCACTTGACCATCACCTTCCCACAGCTCGCCGCGCCGAACATACATATTGCCTCTCAAATCAGATCATCTCTCCAACGGCCATTTTGCCCGTCGCTCGTACGCATTCTCCGGTACAGCATTTTCATGCTAGCAATAATGGCCTTCCTGTTCTTCCGGTAGCCATCTGGGATTAATGGTTCACTCAGCTGTCAGAGCTGGTTGGTTCGTCAGTGGAAGTGCGCCTCCGCACGGCGGTTTCCACTCATGTACTTATTGCTATATCCGTTTCTCGCATCGCTTCTTTGACACCTAGCTTTATATCACATATAGCTTCGAGTCGATCGGAACGAACATTCGCTTCAAGATTGATGGATGGTTCCTCTCCCCTGCGAGCTCTGTGCGCCCGGCTCGTCTAGATGCAATGAGGTTCCTATCGCAGTGATGTAGGACAGTAATGAGATGAATACTCGATTGTGCTGATGGGGGTGTTCTTTGTACGAGGATCTTCAACATACGCTTCTACGTGTCATGATCCTTCTCGTGACTACATATAACAAGCGCGAGCATCTTGCTAGTACATCTGAGTGTCTGCGTAAGTGGTTTTTGTTGTGCCTAAAAATAACGGGACCAGCAAACAAGGAATCAGTTACAAGTGAACGATATTTAATTCGGTGTTCGTTGGCTCAGTGCTAGCCAGATGGTTATAGATGATGCATGATTGGTAGATGGTGGATGCACCGCAGCTGCGCCATCGTTTCTTTGACACTTAAACTGACTTATATCTCATGAAACCTTTCTGCTCCTCACTCACTCTTCAAGCTTCAAGGTATTATCTAATGTTATGTTTAGGAGAAATGGCTATGTGTAATTTCAAGCTTGCATGATGACGAGAAATGCTTGTCTATATAGCAGTCTTGTATATAACGTATACAATACGTATTTGCTCAAAACGAAGGACGTGTCTCCCAGATCCGACCGGCCCGCAACTGAAGCAGTGCGCCCAGCGCTCCCGCTATTCTGCAGCCATTCGGATCGATACCTCCTACATCCTTCCACCGTGGAACGATCCTGCATTTATAAGGAACCGGACGGCTAGACTAACCAGTGGCAGATGAGTTTTTGAGTTTTTAGAGACCCAGTTTCTACTGAAAGTAATCCACCAGAGTAAACCCGACAGGTACTCCATGGTAGGCTGGATGGTATGTCCGTTGGGATCGATGGCTTCCTTTATATCGAAGATTGCGAATATCGATGCAGCTGTAAGCTAAATTGTCGGCAGAGTAATATATGGCCCTGGACAAATTCTGAAATACAAGATTTTAAGATCAGAATTGTGGTGTAAGGGTCCATATATAGACCTTCTTCCATAGCTGAAAACGACTGGGAATGGATCTGGTATTTCAGGATTCAGTTTATCGTCTTTCAAGAATCGGTCAGGTGTGAAAATCGGCGGGTCGGATATTCTACTTCTTCGTGTAGAATAACCCTTGTAGACTGGTCAATACCACAAGGGATTTAGTATACTACATTGATTCTGAAACGCACTAAATGTTTCCGACCACCATGTAACAGGCAGAAATATGATATCCATTATAGCATCACCTTCATGCACGTGATGCGGTACACCTAGACATTTATAAAAGTCAAGGAATCAAATCCATACACACTGTGCACCTATCAACTTTACCCATTGGTAATGGTGGATGGTATCTAATAGCTGGATTAGCTTCAATAAACGAGAAGTATATCTATCGTATTCCATTACCTCACTCTCCTTCAATATTACCTTCAGATAAGGCAGGCGTGATTCATCTTCAAACTTCGGAAGCCGCCCGTGCTCCGGTAATCCATCAAGCTCTGCCTGCGCCTTTCTTTGGACTTCAAGAAAGTAGACCATAGCTTGAATAAAGAATGCAATTAATGCTGCCGAGGTATGTGGTCCACTTATTCCAACAGTCGCCATCTTTTGTACTACATCAAAGATGAACGACATACCTGCTAAAATTATTTAAGTGGCACCTTAGGCCGCTTCTCCCTGGGATTGAATATTTTTGGATTCATCAAGATTTTCAACGCATAAAAATATGACTGAAGGTTGAGTGACATCCCGATCCTGAATATTAAACCGGATGTTCTTGTATGTTTGAAGGAAAGAATGCATAATCACCTACAATTTCGACTTTACCAGCAGCATAGGGTACATAGCGATAATCAATTGCGCTCTTCCGCCATTTTCCTGCCTCCCTCTTGAAGGATACTGCAAGCGTTCATCCTAGAATGTATTTCAAAACCGAGATCAGGTCAACAAAAAATGTTCCTGGAACACCAGCCACTTCTACTTCCTTAAGTGCACTGTTAGTCAGTCAGTTATACGGATCGTCAAAAATTCGGACTTCAATCCCATGTGCAAAGTATTAAAGCGAAAATTTTCGCCATGCTAAAGATGTCTTATTCAGCCAAGAGTAATAAGGAATCATCCTCATGGTATTTATGACTACAGCTTGTCAATGTGATCAATGTAATTGTTCAATCTCTGCAGTGGCTCAAGCTGTAGATTGCATATATTTTTCAGGATGATTGGTCTATGAACGTTAATGCTGGACAGAAGTAGGTGTTTCTGGAATGGTCGACGTCGTACTCTTGATCTCTCGCCATATGGCATCATGGAAGGAAGTAGTCCCCACCCCACCCTGTCGAGCAGTATATGAAGTTACATTTCAGTTTACCCAGTATTCACAGGTCACAGAGCGTTGTGAAGTGGGGCCTGTATTATCAATGTTTTCCAGTGGAGGTACATCAGTACAAACTATATTCCGGGATGGTATTACAATAACATAGCTTGAAGGATAGAGCTTTTATGACATGCTTGCGGTTATTTGCTAGTGGCATCCACCATCCAGTAATGGCCTGCCAATTAGTGGTGTGGCTTAAAAATCACTTATCGTAGTAACTTCTGGTAGGAACTAACTCGACAGTGGCATTCAAGGATATCAAGGATATAAATGTACAGGCTGTGCTATGCTTACTCTAGAAGCATTATTGCTCATATATTCGTCCATTCAGAGCTTATTCTCCTCCGCAGCAGACATAATTAAACCTTCTGCTTCTCTGAATCTAGGCGTAATCTTAAACTTGAAAGATAACGGATGGCTACAAAAATTTTAGCAAAAAATAATATAATAGTAAGATTTCTCTCACGCAATCAGCCCTGGCTCGCATTCCATAACAGGTTTAATAACTTTCCCTGCAGAGTCGACTTCTTTACTTATTTCAAATGTTGACAGGATGGATGCTGCTGTCATCCAAACCAACGCAAGCGCGACGTGAGAGCCAGGACAGATCCTGAAATAGTGCAATATCAGTTCCCATTCCCTTGAGATTGCACATTGTGTAACATAGACCGTCTACCTTCGCCCAAATCCAAAAATTAACGAGAATGGATCTCGAATCTTACTATTGAGTTTGCCGTCTTTCATAAACCTCTCCGGGGAAAATGAGTCCGGGTTTGGATAATCTTCTTCATTGCGGAGTATGGCCCTGGATCTATGATCAGTATTTACAGTAGATAGGGTTGCATATTCCCTTTACTCACCAGGTGTTACCTATTACCACAGAGCCAGCAGGGATGTGATATCCATTGTAGATGTCGTCTTCATCTAAACAATGAGGTATGCCTAATATCATTGGTTAATATATCGCAAGTAAGATATGGACCAAGAAAAGTCACCCATGGGTAACGGAGGACGCCATCTAGAAACAGCTTAATATCAGTTCTTACAGTTAAAATAAATGCAGAGAATTTACCGTAAGACTTCCTTCAACACAGCCGACAAATAAGGCAACGAAGCCTCGTCTTCAAACCGCGGCAGACGTTCATGGCGTAATAACTTGTCCAATTCTTCATGTGCCTTGGCTTGAACTTCTGGATATACAACCATGGCAAGCAGAAAATTATTGATGGCCGCGATGGTCGTGTCCGATCCGGCTTTACTCGAAGCAATTAATTTCCTCTACAGCAAGTAATGATATCACTTACCTGCAAAAAACATGGATGCTGTATCTTTGATCACTTCCCGTTGGTGCTCGGTGTCTTTGGTAACATCCAGGTTATCGATGCATAGTGAAGTGAATGAGGGGGTAGCGGATCCGTTTGCCTGCAACGTTTCACGATCGACCTTAATAATTGCACTGCAATGTTCCAAGCGCTTACTATTGCTTCCTCGCTCGCATTGAATGGGTCATCTCGAAATCTCATCGCATTCTTATGCCATTCTCTTGCCTTCCTTTTAAATCCAGCCCCAGGAAACCAATACGGAATGTATTTCAAGGCCGGAATAAGATCAACCAGGAAGGTTCCTGGGACACCAGCTTTCAATCCGTCCTTGAGCGCATTCTCAGAAAAATCGATGTGTGGGTCGTCGGAAGGTAGGATTTTGATGCCATATGCGATAGAGAGCGCAAATCCGCCGCTCATACTGATGCATCGATTCTCAGTTATTATCGTCGCCATGCTCAGAGCAATAAGATTCAACACCACGTACTACCGAACTTGCCCGAAGAAATTTTCTGGCGAATCGAGAAACCCGAGCAACAGCTTCCGCACCGATTCTATAATCTTCTGTCTGTGTATTTTTGTACTGGTAGACGGAAAATGCTGCTGGAACAGTCGGCGGCGCTCCCTCCACTTCTGTCCGTATGGTATAAGGACAAATTGATATCCCCAGCCCATGCTAATAGTAAAAATATCTGTAAGCAGGCTGCTGAGCATATTTACGATAAAGATGTTCTCACAGCTCTGATACCATCGTGAAATGAGGTCTATCACAACAAAATTTATGCAGCGAAGTCGAGAGATCACAATAGCCCCGACTTACCTGCTGGAATAAATAGCCGAGCGTCTATCCAAAAGCTCATTTGCATCCTTCGCGGAGTTAAGAATCACGAATTCGAGTCCGGGAGCGCTAGCATGGATGATGTCTGAATCTAAGAAGAAAATGAAGGTGTTATCTCGCAGAGCCTTTAAAACTGTATCAAATTCCGGAAGCTTGAAGGCTCACTGTAATCCTTGCTCCACCTCGCAAATGTCTCCCACTCGGAGCCTTGAGGCATATCGAAGAGATTTCCTACGAGAGGTAGCTTCTTAGGACCTGGAGGGAGCGGAAGGGAGGGTCTGTGCTTGCGATAGCCATAGAAGATGAGGCAGAGTGTGGTGAGGCAGGCAACAATGTCGAGATAAGTGGTGAAAAGGCCAGGCATAACAGTTACAATGGGAGTCTCGCGTTGACAGAGAAGTGATAGAATGCTGTTTGGGACATGCATTATGCCCGAAGGCAGTTAAAAGGGTTTGGTGGTTTCTAAACATAACTAAGTGGAGAATTGGATGCCAGCTAATTTCCCACATACGTGAGAGCAAATATGTGGGAAAGTAACTATCAAGAACTTTCAGACACAAACACATTGTATATGAAGAATGCCCTTGCAACATAATCAAATCAAAGAGGCGCATAATCCAGTGTATCTACTATTAACACATTTGTATCATTGTACTTACCTCTTCCTCCTACCGCATTGAAGTTCCAGTGGATCTTTATTTAAGATAACATTTGCTGTTAGCTCTGGGACAACTGCGACGTTACTAGCGACACTGCACGGTGGAGGAATACTTTAGTGACGATATATATTGTCCAGATGATCCTACCAACAGCAATACTTCTGGAGCGTTTGTGCGCTTGAACTTTGGTTACTGGCGACGAATGTATCATTATTAGGGCTCCGATGCTGAATAAGCATGACCACAGCCGTCTTGCGGATGAAAATATTTCCTTTCCGAATCAAATATAGAGTGATAAAACTTAAGTTTATTTCTTTCCACCTTTCGTATTCGGAGGCGGGTATGAAAGAGGAAGAGGGAGAACAGGAAAGAGCAGATTAGGAAGCCATTTGAGCAATCATGGATCGTGGGTAAATAATGACCTAAGCTATCAATAATGTGTGTGGCAAGCGACGCCTTAACTTGGAAGGTCGTCGTAATTGGGGGGTCCATGTGTAAGGAGCAATTTCGTTAAGTATGCCTCCAAGTTGACCAACCCATGAGCTACTACGAGCACTCCACGCCTCGAAACCAACCTCCATCAAGACCAACGCACAGGCTCCTTCCCGGCAGCTGGATGCTGAACTGTTGCCGCTGCAGGTTTGCGTGCACCTGTGCCTAACAAGCGTGCGCATCTTGGCGCGGAACGTCTTCCCGGTTTGCTATTACCTCATCCACTGGCGACCTCGTGTAGACTTGCTGTCTCCACTTCCCCTTGGTACACTCGCTTTCTTGCCCCACGTTGCTCGATATTTCGAACTCTCATGTCACCCACCACTCCACTGCCTCACTCACCCCTTTCTTCCGCAACGCTAACTTTTTGTATTCGCGACTCGAACACACAATCCCTGCTCGGATTCATTTACATACTCCTCTCGTAGAACATATAGGTGTTCGGCGTTCATTCTGCAAATCAGTATTCGGGCGTACAATGTTCAAGTGAGGATATACATTTTATTATTTATTCCTTCGCTCTCCTGCTCGTCGTATCGCTTCCTCGTTGAACTATCGTTCTCTTCTACGAACGTATTTCTCTCCTAGTATTCTCTCCCAGCTTCCTGCCCTTTTGTTGCAAGTTTTTCTACGTACCCAATTACGCGCCGGCGCCCTGCAGCTCGATGATCCGTTCACGTTCCATGCTACCCACGTCAAGTTGACCCAGACATCGTCAAGTCGCGGCATTGACACGCCACATCGCACCCACGACACCATGGTGCACCAGCAGCGCGTTATCTCTCGGGAATTCTTGACCATAGGGCACAACTTCAAGTACAACTCAACATCCCACAAAAGATGATTCGGACAGCTGCAAAGTTCCTTGTTCCCTCCACCTATCGTACAAATTATTTGGATATCGAGGTCCCTCCCATTCCTCAGTTCTTATCCTTAATTGGCACATCCTTCCCCGTCATCGACTTGAACCCGCTGCGGATCCCGTCAGATATCTTCTCGTCCTTCGCCTGCTCCTGCGCAGACTCGTTGTTCTGCGGGCCGGCGCCCATGCGCTGTTGCGCGTAGTCAACACCTGGTAGAGAGAAGACAATTAGATGGTTGGGCCCTCATCAGAGATGAAAATTGGGCGGAGCGTGCCTTTGTCGAGAAGATCTACGCAGCAAAAAGACGTCAACTCTGGCTTCGAGTTTTCGATGCGAATGATTCAAACTCACCTTCGTTCCTCTCGCCCTGCGCGCCTGCTTGGTCGTTCATTGAGCTCATGATAGTAGATACGTGTGATTTAGATGCGGTGAAGTGGATGTTGTAAAGTGCAGGATTTTAGGCTCGAATTGTACGCTCTATATAGTTCTCTTGAGCTGTCGATGATGCGGTTAATGAGATGACGACACTTGGATATCTCCGTCATCATTACCGCATCTGTGGATGGGTGTCATCGTGGGTGCACGGTCACTCCAGTGTACGACGTTGAGCACCGAGCGTGGATGTTGCATGGTTACGGGTCTGGACTGTGCTCCATGACGATTCGGATATCGAGCCCCAGCAGCGATTAACGATGATGCACCACTTATCTCCTCCCACATGAAGCTCGACACTCCAACGGCTGAGGGAATTACACAGTACTCATATCTACATTCATAACCATTGTCGTAGGTAAGGTATCGTCTATCGCCAACGCTACACCGCTGTATGAGAAGCACACAAAGTCCCAGAACCAAGCACGAGTCCAGAACATTAGCTTTAGCACGTAGAGTATAGTCGTAGCAGACTGTCCAATAGAGTCAATAGAGGAACAAGGCAAAAAAGCATCTACCGCACCCCTCGTTATCCCATCAAACCAGCGACCTGGCAAACAACAGCCCCGCCCCCACCAGTGCGCCCCAACTCCATCGCACCCTGCTCGCTGCAGACTTTTCCGTCCCCGTTGGCACCCCGGCCCCGGTCTCAGTCCCACTGCTTGTGCTAGTCGCAGTGGAACTTGGAGAAGAGGAGGATGAAGAGGAAGGCAGGGTAAGGCCTTCGGCAAGGTAAGTGCGGAGAGAGCGGATCTCCCAGTACGCGTCGGCGTAGTTCGCGCCTGAGCCAAGGATATTGTCGTGGTACTACATGGGTGGGTGAGCATGGTAAGGGGAGGTAGGAGGAGGGGAAGGTGGAAAGAAGAAAAGGACATACACATGAGCTGGTGGGGGTGTGGCATGTGGCGGAGTAGATGTCTGGTACGCCAGCCCTATTAGACGGAGCAGAAGAAGTCAATCAAAGGAAGAGGAAGGGGGAAGGGAAATGGACGCACCAGACGCCACAAAGAGTTGTGAGCAGGATGAGCTGCTGCGGGCCGAAGTATTGCGTGATATTACATGTGGAAGCATGGTATGCCGCGCTGGGAAGGCCCCAGACAGAGGTGTCGATTGCATCGACGGCGTTCGCAGAGCGTATGTTCTCTGGTATATTCGGCCTCTGCATCGAAATATATAAGTAACGCATCCCATGAAGTCAAAAGCGAATTCCAAATCAGCTCACGCTCCAAAACCACACAAACACCCCCGCCACATCCATCTGCACCGCCCACACCCCGCCACCTGCCTGGGCAAACCCGCTTCCAAAGCTGTTCGCTTCCACCTGCGCGACAATGCACCCCTTGTCGACCGCGCAATCGCCCTCGAGCGTGTTCCCCGTCTGCCCTTGGGGTACAGCCTGCACGCACCCTGGTAAGGAGTGTAAGGCGACTTGGTTATTAGGCATGAGATTGATCGCTTCAATTATATCGATCTCGCCAGAGGCGGGCCAGGTGCCGACGTTGCCGAGGGTCCAGAAGGAAGGCCAGACCTGGAGGGAGGGCGGCAGGAGAGAAGGTTAATGAGAGGAATGAGGTAAGGACAATAACGGGAAAGGACGCACAGAGCAGCCGAATGGGATGTGCAGCAGGTCGATGATTAACAGCGTCCCGACGTCGTATGTATCTTGCGAGGTGAGTCGGATCTACATATATATTCATCCATCACCGCTATCACCCTCGCCCAACAAGCTTGACTGCACCCACCGAATCCCGATACACCAACGGACCGTCCACGATATTCGTCGTATTGTCCACTTTGATAATCGCGTTCCCCGCGCCATTGACATACGCCAGCCCCTTCGTGCTCGCGTCTTCTCTGTTTAGATACGTGACGTTGCCTAAAATAACCATGACGGGTGTGAGTGCTCGACATGGAATGTTGGGACGAGTAGTACATACCCCACGTCGTGTTATCGTAAAACCCATAAAAGTCCCAGCGATCGAAGAACGTCGGGCCCGCGTATTCGCGCAGGGGGAGATATTTTGCTGCTGCCAGACCGATGCTGCTTAGCGCCCAGCACGCAAACGCCAGGGAGGTGCTTTTCTTCATGGTTCCACGGGGATTAGTATAGGAGAACAGAACGAACCCCTCTTCGAGATTAGATATAAGGGCGATGAGGGATGCCTATCTGAGAAGGAATGGAAGGATTAGTGCTGCAATGTGGTGTGCTTCGTGGTCGGAGTCACGGGCAGATGCCAATGGAGGTGACATCGGGCTGTCTTCGCTACTTGGCCTGGAGCATTAGGCTGTGCTGAGTAGACAAATTTACGGCAAGAAACGAGTGCATTAGGATGAGTATCGAAGCCCAGGGAGTCTTGGTCACCGTTTTGGACGGCGTCCAAGCCTTGGGAAGGTCGTGGCTAGCGTTCTGCTCGGAGCCAAGAGGGAATCGTCATGCATTGGGATGAGGCGTGACAAAGCTGTTGTGGCATTGTCCTTAGTCACACATTTGTCACGTTCCTTACGCTTCCGCTCCCGAACGTTCCTGTCGCACCCTCTTTCTCTAATTTCTCTATCAAGTACTGGACAGGATATAAAGACATCTTCTTGCTGTGGAATCTGCTGATTTTTCATCACCTCAACTGAATCCTATAGGATGAAGACTACAAGGCCTGAAGAGACACGACTTACAAGCTCCGTACCTGCTACGTTCCCAGGCTGAAGCTGAAAGCTCGTGGTCGTCACTGAACACATCTTTCATCTGGAATAAGAACGGTTACAGAAATCTCTTGTACTGTAAAATGCCGAGATTCCCCTCTCCCCAAGTGACTCCCGCCGAGCACTCGCTAGCCAACTTACAAGGCTGCTTCCAAGTAGCCCAGTATATTCTTGAACCGCTTCCACTATCTTTTCCACCGAACGACACCACTATTAAAACTCTGGAGGCTGGTCGTGCGTCATATCAAGTTACTCTGAGAAGCTCTCGCCACCTGATTTTGACGCGCCTAATTTCTGGGACTTCTGGATATTCATGCAGGCTATTTGAAGAGCACGATTCCCTTATATAATACCAGGACTTGCCATATTAGCACTAGGCGGGCGAAGTCGTATTTCGAAGTCCCGTGGTCGTCGCTGTCCGCTGCGAGCTCCATCGATATCCGGACCTGCATCCGCGATCATAATTGGAGGCCTTCCATTCGAATGTTCACATCTGCGTGCGTGCCTCGTCTCTCGAGCTATATTCTTCTCTTAGGCAAGATAGATTTTGCCTCGAATCCCTTGAGATTTGGCTTCACCTACCGCGTTCGTATAAATGCTTACCTCTTAAATCTTTTACAATGCCGACATGGGAAGATCCAAAACATACAATTTTCATACCCTCGGAGATTCATGCTGGTATAGGCCTAGATTCGCAGCCCTCCCGCTCCCTAAGCTTCTGGTACGCATGGGCACAGAGCATGTTTAGGTGCCCGTCAACTAGCGCTATTATACACTTGTGTGTCAACAAGTACGCCGTCGTCTCTTCTTGGTGGGTCAGCTGCTCTACTATACCAACTCGCGCCTGTGAGCAGGCCATCACCTCGGTATTTTACCAGCCTCGACGCCGCAATTTATTTAACGACTTTATTATCTGCACTCCCGCGCACGCTCCGCGCCACACTGGAAGCCGAAGTGATGACTCGTCGGGTGCCTGGTGCTATCGCTCGCCTTTTTATAGAGATTACAATTTATCACCCCAGTGGCGTTGAACTTGCTGCTATCGCTGATGAGGCTCACCGGTGGCTTCGCTGTTCTCTCGCTGATATTGGCCGGCGGGTACCGGTGGCAACGATGTTCTCTGATGATGAGGATGGATGGCACTAGTCAATCGCCTTCCTCGCCCACGCACGATGCCCTCCAACACTCATCTCGCGCTTATTACACCAGCCAGCACATTTAAATTTTGACTTACAACGCGCCTTTACCAGGAGGTGCAGATCTCAGTCTATCTCAAAGTCAGACACCTTATCTCGCTGCATTCCAGCACCTAGGCTCACCCGGTACCCCATCAATAGGCAGATTCAGCCCCGTTTTGTGAATCTCAAAGGAATCCTACTTTGTCTATCTACTCAATCGATCGTATTACTGATTGACACCGTTGTTCCTCGTTCCATCTACGGGGAGAGGAGCGATATGCTTCTACCTCTCATCGGCAAACACCTAATCGCAAACTTTGAGGGGGTCTATCTGTATACAAACGCCAGTACGTACTGCATCACGAACTCTTAGTTTCTGCGGTTCTTTGCTTCTGCGTACCTCGTTCCGGGCTGTATCTCCATTAACTCGCGGATCACTACCTATCACTGGAGAGGCCCGAGAGAGGGCTCTTCCCCAGCCCCGATCGGCGCATATTTATGAACGTCATCGGCTTATCAAGGTGCATACGGTAAAAGTTTATGTCTGCTGCCTGCTGCTGAGCAAAGGGCCTGCTTCTGGTAGAGAATCGAGCTCTGCTGATTCATGACGCCTGGACTTGGATATGTGCTCTACAGTCAAGGACCATCCGAAGCAGTAAGTATGGTAAGTAAGCGCACTCCGACATAGATATGTTTATTGTGAAACTTACCGAGCGAAACTTTGTCTTTCATCCAGCTTAATTGAGCTGCGCCACGTATCCTCCGAGAGCTGACCATATGTCTTCATGTTCTTCAACTGAGCTACGTGGATATCGGAGAAGCACATACCAACTCATCCGATGGAAGGGCACTGGGCACCCGGGCACGTTTGCGGAGATATCAAAGAAGATAGCGAGTTCGTAATCAGATAATCCAGGTGCACCGTTTCTTCATCCCCCTGCAGTGGTCGTTTGTGACTAAGTCGCACGCTTAAATGTAGACAAATTACGGTCCTGTTCTGATAGGATGACCCCTAAGTTCTCAGTAGAAGATTCGCAGTTCTAACCTAGCTTCTCCTCTGCCTCATCCACTCCACAAAAAAGTTTGTCATTCACGCGCTATGCTAGGATCAGCTGGAACCAGGACAGAGAATGGAATAGCTTCTTTATCCTCCATTGTCACAGATCTCATCGCATTCTTTGATATCGTATAGAAAACCTTTCAATGTTACGGCCTATATCGCTGAGCGTAGTCAAAGTGGTGCTCAAGCAGCTAGAAGCAGGTGCCATAGACACCCTCCACATGATGCAACCTGCTCATTACATTATGAAGCTCTGCACGCTCGTATTGCGAGTCGGTGTGATCAGGTGAATGCAAACATGTGAGTCGACCGCCAGTGGCGGGCTTTATTTCAACTTGCCGCATCATCCTGCATTTCAGCGATTTCTCTCTTAGACATGGCTGGCGAGCTTCGTCCGTGGATCCTGATCTTTGCTACGAGCTTCCTAGATGGTCAGAGGAACGGAGGCCGCCGGTTCGAATTGTAATTGCGTAAGTGCTTAGCTGCTCTTTGCTTTGGGGAGAGGTTAAGAGCTTCTTCTCTGATTTCGGTACAGTTCGGACGCAAAAAAGGTGAGGAGGCCCTCATGTTAAATCTTCTGGACGGTCTTCTGGGTTGCTCTTAAGCGCACGAGGGGTCTGGTTTTTCGCGATACCAGTCTAAGACGCCGGCTTTTCCGAGCTTGGCGGAGGAATTATCCGGCGACTTTCCAGCGCAGACTCTGCGGGTCCCCGTAATAACCGTGATTCTGGCCAACCTCCTGCTTGTCTATATAGGCGAAGAAGCCGACTCTACGGGGATGCGCGACGATGCTCGCCCGGCGGCTGAAGGCCTCTTCAAAGTCTTTCAACTTGTTCCGACTTTACCGACCTAAATTTTAGTTGACTGTCATGGTAACAACCACTCAATCGCTCGCATTGCCACTTGCCGATGTTGTACATAGCAAGGTATGATGTGGTTATTTGTTAGTTCTTATCTTCACTTTGGAAAGGCAAAATATGCGAATGCAAAGAACATACTAGCAGTGGACACATCCAGAGATCACGTAGTGCACGCGGCTGGGGAAGCGCCCGGAAGGGACGTAAGAGGATCTGGCCTCCGTTCCCAGAGTCCAAATTGTCCAAGGTAGGAAAGTCAACAGCCTTTTTAGACGTCGATACGATTTGACAGGATCTATCGCACGACTGCTTTATGCCGGTTTCATCTACTTCCGTCCACTATCGTCAGGCAGCCAAGCAACAGATTTTGAGAGATGTGCGCTACAGAACAACTTCATGGCGATTTGTCAGCCCATTTTCAAGATGCATATATATGACAAGCTCGGCGGGACCTGGTCGTCCCAATTTCACGATATATCGCTGTCAAGCCTCAGCTTCCTTCCATCACTTCCATTTACTTTGTCCCACTTGTTACCAAACATTATTTTCCATCGACGCTCTTCTTCTGTTGGACACTGGAACACACAAACATCCTTCTGTTCTCATACACCATGGAAATGCGTGCTGCCCTTTCTGTCATGCAGATATACGCCTCGTGGTTCGCATACAATGTCATCCTTTTCCTAACATTCATCCTGCCCGGATATGTCCTCTTATACTCCATCTACAATCGCTTCCTCTCTCCTCTCAGTGGTATTCCAGGTCCATGGTATGCCGCTGTCTCCAACTTTTGGCTATCAACACACGTCGTTCGCCTTCAGCAGTGTAAAACGGTCCAGAAGCTCTTCGAAGTTTACGGCCCGGTTGTCCGCGTCGGACCAAACAAGGTTATATTTCGCGACGCCGCGACGATGCGTAATGTTTACTCCATCCACAAATTTGACAAGAGTCCATACTACAAGAGCGTTCTGACGTACGTGTTACTTCAATATGGCGTTGTTTCCGTCTAATCTGTACTTTTTGTTACAGCAATGACAATGATCATGCGTATGTTCAAGTACTATCCATTCAAGTATACCTGCTGATCTGTTCCAGCATGACTACCCTTGACCATGCTACCCATGTTATCCGACGGAAGGCTTATGCTAGTCACTATACCCTTAACAACGTTAGCAAGCTCCAGCCCGAGATCAACGAAGCCATGTCCGAGCTTGTGGATGTGAGTGATTTCTTGACACAGAGTGTCACTTTTACTGACCACTTTTGTTAACTATTAACAGACGCTTGAAAATGTGGCTGGGAAAGGCCCTGTGGAGTGCTTAGCTCTCTTTCGACAGCTGATGGTGGAGGTAGTGGTTTCATCTTCGTATGGTTACCGCCTCGGAGCTGTGAGGAAGTGGGCCATGGACGTAGAAGACCCCCTTTCCACGGCCATCAGCGACTTCCCTAAACGTGGCATTCTGGTGATTATATCCCGTTCATTGCAATTTATACCTTTCGCTAACTCCGCACCTACGTTTGAAGCGCAGTATCGTTCCTGCTTGGGCTTGGAAGCTCGTTTGTCGTATTCCCAACGATCGCTGGCGGAAACTATGCGATTCAGATAGCATCATGGCCGAGGTAAGCCTCACTTTACGATGGCGTCTACCTTTCCTGATCCAATTTTTACAGTTTGTCAGCGCTCGTGTATACGAGATGAGAGCGGACATGAACGAAGGAAGGCTTCATATCGGGGAGTCTGAGAAGATGCCAATGTTACAGCGTCTATTGCAGTACCAAAACCCCTCTACAAACGAACTCATGACCGATCGAGACATCATTTCAGAGTGCATGGGTCACATGTATGCTTTCTTCTTGCTCTTTCCTACCCGATGTCACTTACACTATATTCGCACCAGGATCGCTGCTTCAGATACTACATCAGCATCCCTCGCCTATTTCTTCTGGGAACTATCTCGGCGTCCAGACATAGCGAAGAAACTTCAAGCAGAGCTGGACGATGCGTTACCTGATGACAAGGTTCTACCCGATTTTCAAAAGCTTCAGGAACTCCCGTATTTGAATGCCTTCGTAAAGGAAGGCGAGTTTCCCATTCCTCCTGTATCGCCGTTCACTTTTAACCAAAGGTTAATCAGGTCTTCGTCTGTACGGCGCAGCCCCTAGCCTGCTTGAACGTGTCGTCCCTAAATCTCTTCCTAAGAATGGAGTAGTGGAGGAGCCCTACAATTTACTAGGATATGGTCTTCCTGCAGGAACCATTGTTTCCACCCAAGCATGGTCGATGCACCGAGACGCGTCCGTGTTCCCTTCTCCCGATACCTTTCTTCCTGAGCGCTGGCTTCTGTCGTCCTCCACAACGCCTGAGAATCTTCTTAAGATGAGCCAACATATGATGCCTTTTGGAACAGGTTCGCGGATGTGCGGGGGCATGCATCTCGCTCAGGTGATGTTGAAGCTTGTACTGGCAAACTTGGCGAGAAAATTTGACGTCGTCGCGCCCAAGGAGACGAACGAACGAAGCATGGAAGTGAAGGATAGCTTCGTACGTCTATGATTTGTCTCTGTTTTGAATATATTTTCATGGTTGAAAATTAAAGGTGATTTTCCCTGCGGCGATGAAGTGTACTCTCATTTTTCACCCTCGTCACTACCCCTGATGCATAGTCATGTCACCATTATACTTTATTTTCGCCGCTCGTTCATATCGTAATTCTACATTTTCTTTCATTGGTTTTAGAACTTTCTTAGTTTTCCAACAATCCATGCACACGCAGGGCACTCAATACATCTGACCATTTCCGTTTATTGTTTTCTTCATATTTCTAACTGTTCTACTTCCTCTCATACTCATACTGTCAAATCTCTATCGTTTTAAACTGTAATCCTCGCATTATTGCTTGCCCAGTACCTATTGAGATCCTGCGACCGCCTCTGTTTCTAGATTATCGCGTTATTGTCTATAAATTTATGCAGTAATTTATACACTCTCATTTTCGATAATAGATGTGCTTTCGTCTGACCTTGTGATTTGTAGTTTTTGATATCGTGGATTTTTTCATTCCATGGCTAACTTGATATAAGCAATCGATTGTTGAAATAAAACCGATGAGACGGCTGAAACCGCTATTTAGGTAACAAATGAGTAAAGAACTACAAGTAAAATACTCAAATTCATATGTAAAATATGTAGACGTTTAAACAGATTACAGAATATCAATGAAGAACAATACGGAAACTAGTGTCCGTCTACATACTAATACTACTTGCAACGGTCCGACGTTAGCTGGTCTTCCGGTGGGGCAGGCGTCAAGCTCGTATTTCAAACATCGGTGTAGGAGATTGCAGATAGAGAAGTACGGGGCTTATTCTACAAACAACTAGTATGATAGATAGCCTTCTCTTAGGAAAAATTCACTATCTTGTCGAGACTAATGGTCTTGTGGCAGCTGTTGCAACTGAGCGACAAAAGTCTGAACGGCCCGAAATGCCTGAGAATTTACTCTTATTTGCTTCTGAAGCATATGATACATGGCTGAAAATACATAAATAAGCGAGCCATATGGTCAGCAGACCCTGGAAGAAGCTGCCTTACCTCTCAAATTGTCGGAAACTTTGTTGATCTTTGCACACCTTCGAGGCTTCGATGATAATCATTGACAAATCCTCCCAGCCAGGACAGACTGGGCAGGAGATACATATGGATGCGATTCCTAAATTCTAAAAATATCCCGGATTCGGAGACATCGATGCGATGAGACGATTGAAAAATAAAAATTAAACAAAGCTGGCCTTACCAACGTCGGCGGTACCTCATGTGGTCCCGCTGAACCCTTGACCGACTCTTGACAGCACATGTCAATTACATAAGTTATCAACTCTCTTCGTGGCGTCGCCTTCGGCCACAGTTACAAGAGTTAAAAAAAGACACGGAGGCGAGTTCAAAGTCCAACATCACCGCAATATTACCGTCCACGTCGGCCTTCGTTAGCCGCGTTCGTTTGTTCTAATAATCTTGCTTCCATCTCCTTCCTATCCCTACGATCATCCCCTCGTCCTAACCCTCTTCCTCCTTTTCCCTCCCATCCGTCTCTGTCGTGTTCTTTCCCCTTTCCTTCTTTAATACTCTTTCCCACAAACCCTTATCTTGAAGCTCTTATCTTGCATAAAACATTGTCAAAAACATGAAACGCGTCCTCTGGTCCTCCCTGGTCCTGGCTTTCATCTCGACTGCCTCCGCACAATACAAGCCCGTTCGCGAGTATGCTGGAACAACATTCTTCGACGCGTGGGACTTTTATGGACTTTATGATAATACCACATGGGGTGTGTTTTCTTTTCTTTTCTCTTTCATGTTCATTGCATCGCATACCGTGCGAGAGAGAACTCGCCATATTACTCCTTCTCCTCAAGGTTCTGGTTCAACTTCTCTATACTCTCGCCCTTCTTGTGTATGAGCTGGAACTAACTTCGCGTTGCACTTGTTCAGGCAACGTGACTTACCAAGACCGAGCAAACGCCACGTCAAAGAACCTAGCATTCGTGAATAGTGCCGGTAATGCGATTGTAAAAGTGGACAATACGACTAATGTTGCCGATGGACCGCTTGTTTATCGTGATTCGGTGAGCTATTTGAGGGTATACTAGAAATATCTTCCAACGAATACTCATTGCTTAAAGATACGAATAACCTCTCATGACGCGTATGGAGTTGGCACACTGATCATCCTCGACGCACTACATATCCCGTATGGTTGTTCCGTATGTATTTCCACCATTGGAACGTCATAAAAGCCTTGTCCTGACCTTCTTTCTTCAGGTGTGGCCCTCTTTCTGGACTCTTGGTGTCGGGGAAGAATGGCCCGGTGCAGGTGAAATCGACATTGTCGAGTCCATTAACCTCATGTCAAACAACCAAGTTGCGCTGCACACTACACCAGGGTGCTTCCTCAAGTCAAACGGCTCGAGCAACCCTGGGATGTCTGGGGGCATCCTCAACGGCGATTGCTCTCAAGGAAAAGGCTGCATTGTGGCCGAAAAGAAACCGAACAGCTTTGGACAGGGCTTCGCGCAGGCTGGAGGAGGCGTTTTCGCGATGCAGTTTGACGTTTCTGGCGTCTATATCTGGTTTTTCAGCGTGAATATTTATTTTTTGTCAATTCCTTGTGAAGTTACTAATTTTTTTAAAAAGCGTCCTGATATTCCGGCGAACATTCAGTCTGCTACGTCGACCTCCTCAGTGGACCCATCCACTTGGGGTATGCCCACGGCCGCGTAACCAGCTTCCGGATGCAACATCACCGAGTTCTTTGGCCCACAACAGTTGGTGCTGCTAACTACGCTCTGTGGCGATTGGTGATTTTTTATTTCCTCCATCAAAGCGATTTGCGCTGAAATATATTGAAATCTCAGGGCGGGCGTTGACTCGATCTATGCCAGCACTTGTCATACAACACCAACAGGCAAATGTGTGCGTTTCGTCTGCTTTCCTTTTATCCGTGTTGTGGAACTTAAGTATATATATACACCAATACAGTTCGCAGACAACATAATCGGCCCCGGCAGCCCCAAATACGACAACGCGTACTGGGAGATTAAGTACATCCGGGCATATCTTGTGGATGGTGCCGTTGCATCCAGTACAGTTACTACCTCTACTGCATCGACACCGAGTACTATTAGCGGCGCGAATGGCCAGGTTACCACCACTATTACTGTCCCCGGAACAACGACAACCCCAGGAGGGTCGACTCAGACTTCTTCAAGTGCAGCTGTAGGATTTCCTCCTAGGTTTACAGCCCAAGGATGGGCTATTTTCCTAACCGCTGGGATGGTGATGTTTGGCTCGGCTTGCATAATGTTCTAATGATCGAGTTATGTTTTCTCTCTCATTCTTCCGACTAGATTCTGGTCTTTGATCCCAGGGGCAGTTAACGCTCGCTTGGTTGCTATGTTGCTATCATTAACATTCTTCAAATTACCTGGAAGTGATATTGGACGTACTCCTGTACGATGATACCCGGAATAGTACCCTATCTAGTGTGTATTTTTTAATTAGATGTTGTACTTGCAGTTGTGATTTAGATAGGTATCAATTGGGCATTGTCATTAAATTCCATGGGCATACCTATCAGCCCTTTAAACCATATCCTTTGGTTTATATTTTATTACATGGCCACGCTGATAAAATTTTTGAGTGACCAGACGTCGTTCTAAGAGAGGGTGCTTTTGGTTGATCAGAATTTTGGCAAATACTAGTATCGGTCCTTTGGACGGCCTCGTATGTACATGAGCAGATGTATATTGTGGAATCGGATGTGGAAAGTTGGAAGAGTGAAGCTAGTTTTTGATGTATGAAGGGTCAATAAATTTGTATAATAGATATTAAGTCTCACCCGCACTGCATCGGTGCAATGG
>JASFDH010000177.1:0-32582 GCA_036937195.1 Nidularia pulvinata | reverse complement strand
ACTCCAGGACTCAGCCTTAGCTTGTCTTGCTTATTGCAAGTGTTGAACTGCTCTGCTGCTCTTCCCATTTCAACAGGACAATATCTGCCATCTGAAGCAGAAGCTAGGAGGCAGGGGTCTTATCAAGTTTGTCACAAATGAGTATGATGAGGTGGCACAGATAGTGTTTTGGTCACTTGGGATTGAAAAGTTGAAGTTGGAGAATGCATGGGATGTCTTATCTGCAATGCTTCCTCTCATGCCAGATATGTCTGCTTTCAATGCCAATGATTCAGATCTACAGAAGGGAAGCCATATTGGGGATAGAATTAGATATAGATGCAAAATTTTTATTTTATGAATAATGACAGAGGTACATGAGTAATGACAGTGACATATGCAAATAGCAATTTGGGATGTGTATAATAGTACTGTGAGTGATAACAGTGAAGGTATTTTACAAGTGTTGAAAGCTAATGAAGTTCTAGCTATACAGTGATACACCCCAGGTGGATCTACACATAAACATTAAGGAAATACTACATATCAGCATCTAAATGTATGATATTTGGTGAGAACATCTAGCTATGACAGGACAGAGTACAGTAATAAAGTTCTAAGTACTGGAAAGAAGGGCTAGCTATAACAAAGGATAACATGGAGCATAGCTACACTGAATATGGCACCAGCATTTGGAACCCAGGGGGAACTGATATGGCTAAGCCATAACCGAGAGCGGCCATAGTGCAGCAGAACTGAAGTAACAGTGGTATTTGTTTAGCTTCAGATGCAAGCCCTAACAATAACACACAATGTAAGAATAAGAAACATAGGAGAGTGTCACATGAAAGTGGAACCAACAGATGAACATAGACAGATGAGACATAAGATAATATTGAGTAGAATACACAGGCCTATACTAACTCAGTAAGAAACCTACAAGAAACAGAAAGACAATAAGCAAGAGAGACACAGAGGAACAAAGCACTATCTGTATTAGTCAGGCTCTGAAGAAGAGAGCAAAATAAAAGAGAATGTCTCCAGTGAGACACTCTCCCAAAGAATAAATATGAATAAACAGGCGAGCACTAGTAAGCAAAGCCCAAAATACGAGCAAACTGAAAAACCAGACCAAGATATGGGCTAAGAATAGCTGTCAGGATGAGATAAAAATCTGAGGATAAGGAAGGTCAAGGTTAACAGGGATTTCGCCCCTGTTCTCTCACAATGCAGTCCACAGTGACAAGCCCATCTGCTTCTGCCATGCTAAGTCAGAGAATTGAGCAGATTCTGGTTTGGTTTTGAATTTAGAAGTGCTAACTAGAGTTAGCAAGTTGAGAGGAAAAACCACCTTATACCATAACTTGAGAGCATAATAAACTGAGTACCATAGAACAAAGTCCTTGAGTCTTATTGGTGATTTGAGAAGTCTGAGGGAAAGGAAGACCATCCCTTGTGGCTTAATTGGCAAAAAGTGCGATTTCAGGAGAAAGGAAGACCATTTCCTGGGATCCTTGCTTAAGGACAGAAGGAAGACCACTGTACCTTAGGGAGCTAAAGAGGGAAAGGAAGACCATCCCTAGTTATATTTTAGAGAGATTATTGGCATTTGCAAGGGAAGTAAGACCACCCTTGTAGATTAAAGAGATTTATATTGAAGGGAGATCTATCTACCCTTAGAAAGAAGTGAGCTTGCAAACTCTAGAGACAGGAAGACCATCTCAAAGAGTTATAGCTAGATAAGTGAAAAGGAAGACCATTCACTGTATCTAGCTAGCATAGTGTCAGACATCCTTTTAACTTACTTTGTGCATTTTGTATCGCATTTTCGAATAGTATCTCACTTCAGACTTACCCCCAACAAACTTAAGAGGTTGTAACCAGTCTGTAGGGCAGTAAAAACAATTTTATTGTCATATCTACCCTACAGATCACATTCCCTTTTCAGCAGGTATCCAACTTAACTGAGCCCAGCCATGTCAAAGTGGATGCCTTTTAGATGTATCCTTTGCTTGAGCCTTGTCCTTTGCTTGCAAGGTCAAACCTAATGAAGCATTGGTTTTTTTTCTCCAATTATACACACTTCCTTATGCAATTATTATGAACAGCAGATTGAGTTGCATTTATGCAGTGTGAGATGCTTTTTCATTTGTTCAGGACCTTTGTCCCAGTATCCTGAGCTTTCATGGGCTGATTTACTATGCCAAATGCACCAAGTAAGCAAACATGATTATCACATGAGATACAATACTGACTGGTATGTATGTGCTTGTGGATCAAACAGTGATAATTTGCCATTGGGTGACAGAACTCCTTGAGAAATTGACCAATTCAGGACATGACCATCAATCACAAGAAAAATGAACTTCTCTCACCTTGAACATCAGTGAGCAGAAAAGTCCCTTTACTATCCACCAGAGTATGATGGATATAGGCATCAATAAATCTCCCAAGAGTATCTTTGTTGGCAGGTATGTCATTGTTACCACAAATTTGATTTCCACAAACTCCCCTCTGATTGTCAGAAGAGGTGCAAATATAAAGTCCTTGCATATTAAACTTTGAGTTTCAATATTGTCTGCTTGTCTAAGTGTTGTTAGGTCAGCCAGTGTCCCAATGCATGGGACATTCCACTTAATATCTGGAGAAAACTTTAGTTTTTTTTTTTGAACATACATAGACTCAAATATCTCACTAAGCATTCCTTTCATATTGTACACACCTCCATGCTGGTAAAAAGAGTCCAAGAAGTATTGAGAAAGTGCAGCCACATCCATTTCTGCAATGATATCTTGCTCATTAAGCACTGATGATGAGTTGAATTGTTTATTTTGGAATAAGGCAATGTCATGGCCACCAAGTCTGCCCTATGAATAGTGGTATCATCATACAGATATCAGTGAATCAATCAATGACTTATAAACTTGGCTTCAGACACAAAATACATATTTGATGATGCCCATCTGCACTCAGTTATAGCAGGCAGTTCTGGAGATCACCAACCCCAATACCATTCCCAAAAAGTACCCATAATATTATTGTTGAATATACATATTGAGTTGATAGTATATTCAACCTCTTCATTATGATAATAGCCATTACATGATCCCTAAAAGTCTACACAACCATAGAGTGCTATTTGAAAGGCATAGATAAAGTATCCACCCAATGTAATGAGACGTAGATATACAGGGAGCCTCATGTCCCAAAGCTTGCATGTAAGGCAGCCTCGGACCGGATATCACGAGTGCCTGAGCCAGGGCTGAGATGACACTAGCAACAGATCTGATTTTAGGCACAGCCAGTTTGCTGTTCGGTCGACTCCTGGACTTTTCCGCTTGAAATCCTGGCTGATACAGCTCGTCAACCGTAGTCCATCCAAGATTTTCACCCATTAGAGCCCCGGATTTGATCAATTTTGGCGGACTGGACGAAAGATAGGTCCAGCCGATGTATGGGTCGATGATAGTAGGGCACTATGTTAAAGTCGGAGGTCTTATGGTAACGGCATTGCCACGGCTTCACAACTTTGCAGATGACGTTATTAGAACCACGGCTACTGACTTTTAATTTGTGACCGCACGTGGCAATTACTAGTTTGTGTAGAGGAGATCCTGGGGTGTAGCAACGCGTGACAATGCATTGCTATTTGAAATTAAATCTCCGACAGTGGACACGATTTGTGGTGTAGCGATCCCGTGATGGATGTCAATGACAGGTATCTTGGTTCCTTGGGCTAATATGGTGCTCCGAATGTCCCTGAAGGACAGCGGATTCTCAGAATGTCCGAGTGCTTGTACATATAAAGATCATGGGTGAGTTCATGTCGGTTTTTGATCATTTTCCCCCTCTCTCTCATTAGCCATGTTCATCCCCGAACGCCCCCAGGATGCGAAGTTCCGCACTCTTATCGTCCTATTGGATGGAACTGGAGATAGTGTTGACGAAGATGTGCGACTAATACACCATGATATTGGCGCTCACTGATCATCCACCAGATGACTAATATCGCCCACCTCAAAAACATGCTCTACGGCACTTATAAAGAGGACAATAAGCAAATGGTGTTATATCTGGTATTTAAACATCTAACAATGTGATCCAGAGTACCTTCACTATTTACATCTTATAGCGAGGCATTGGGTCGCCAATGGACGGATTTGACCCCGAATTTGATGATGAGAAAGCTCATCCGTGGAAAAGTTGGATGCAGAGGGTAAGTTCCTTTTAAATAGATCGATTATCAAGATCTGACTGATATAATGTAGACCTGGGAACAAGCTTTTGCATCGAGCTTCAGTGATTACGTCGTCGGTATGTATGCCTTGTGTGTCTCTTCCCTCAGCTGTCTCTTATTTAATGTGTTCAGAGCCTTACAAGTGGTTGTCCCGTAACTGTACGTTGTAATCCAATCGAGAAGGTGTGCTTCACAAACTCACAAGTGTACAGACAATGATGGTGATAAAATCTGCGTTTTTGGCTTCTCCAGAGGAGCGTATACAGCCAGAGTGTGCGTATCTTCCACGGCTGTCGAAGTGTGTTGATTCTGACGATATATCCAATCTCTGCAATCAGCCTTGCAGGAATGATAAATGCAGTCGGTTTACTTCCCAAAGAGAATGCCGATGCGGATGGTGCTAAAGCAGCATACGACATATACGACAACTTTGTCGAACTTCCTCCCCAGCATGAAAGCAAAGCGGTGAGGGAAGCGGCATGGCTTGCTTTGCAGACCCAATTTCAGAAATTTAAAGTGGAGAAGCAATCCCGAGAGGTCTTCATCGAGTTCCTGGGTTGTTGGTAAGACCATCGAGTAATGCATATCTTGCTGTTTCTGATGCAGACCGGCAGGGATACTGTGAACTCTGTCGGCTACGTCCGAGCTATCAAGCTTGGCTTCACTCGCACTAACGACATCGTGTGCACCTTCCGGCATGCTATTTCCCTCGATGAACATCGCGTTAAGTTCAAGCAGAATAACTGGAGTGGTCCGCCCAAGGAGATCCCGAATCCCGCTGATCGACCAAACGACAAGAAGCCAAGAGTCAAGACGGACGTCGAGGAGGTTTGGTTCTCTGGCTGCCATTGTGGTGAGTTCACGTCTCGGGTCTTTTATAACAGATTCATGAGTCTTATCCTTCTCCTCAGACATTGGGGGCGGCTCTGTCCCAAATGGTACCAGGCCTAACCTTGCACATATCTCTTTACGATGGATGATCCGTGAATGCTTCAAAAAGAACACTGGCATGATTTTCGATTCGCAAGCCATCAAAGTCATCGGCATCGACCCCTCCTCCATTTACCCTGTCGTGAAACCTCGCCCAGATGCCCCTTCCGTCCTATCCAGCCCCGCCAAAATCGCAGTCGTCGAGCCAGAGGGATGGGGAGCATATCTTGCGAGTTGGATCCCCTTCGTTTCTTCTCCGTCGAAAAGCACCGAGCTCCATGTCACAAACAAGACGGAGGAAGAGTTGGATGCGCTCGATGCTCTCGCTCCTGCATACGATCAGCTGACGCTGAAGCCCAGTACATGGGCCGCCATGGAGCAACTACCAATGACTAAAGACAAGATCACTAAGGAAGGGAAATGGGTGGAGGTGAAGGAGCGCCATCTGTCCCGTGGGCGGACAATCCCCCCGCTAACGGCATTGCATGGAGGCAAGATTAAGGTCCATCGCACTGTTCGCACGCGTATGGATGGCAAGTTTGAGAGTGGGGAGGGTAAAGGGAAAAAGTATGTTCCGCTTGCAAGGGTTGGGTATGAGGAAAGGTACGAGGACAAGACACCCTTTGACAAAGCTGTCGAGCGGAACTGGATCGAATGGGTGGCTTGAGCTAGCTGGGTCTCTAGGATTCCCGTGTCTTCTATTGTTTGTAATTTAATTCACCACTTACATATAGATTCTCTTTTATACACGCCCTTAATTTCTTGCTATTCAATCGATTACAGACAATGACTATTTCGAAAGTTTTCTCGAGTCCTGATATCCATATCTTTTGTAACCAAGGCCGAGATAGCTTATGAACGGGTGCCTACCAAGTTGTTTGCTAGAAATCACAATCCGAGGGCTATGTCTAGTAGAGCTAAGTGATGAATTAACTGGTTCATGGGGATTCTCAAGATCACAGTCTTGTTCTTGAGTTGGAACAGACAGTCTGGGTAAATTTATGTAGCTGCAAAGAGTTTACAAAGACTATTAGAAAGCACAAGAGTGCCTGGAGAGTTTATACATGCTATCTACAAAGAACAATTGAAACTGATGGTCATATGTAAATCACTGGAATATGCACATTGTTTGTACAGACCACTGGAAAATATCAGGCTGAAAAGGGGCTGTTTATGTCTGTAGTGTAGAATAGTAATATAATCACTTTACTCCCTCACTGATACAAGCTCTCAAGTTTGTGGGGTAAGTCTGAAGAGAGATGTACTTGAAAAGTTATACAATATTATCTAAGATAGTTTGGAAAACACTTCCTGGAAATTTTCTAGCTAGCCATGGTGGATGGCCTTCCTTTTCTCTAATCTAGCTTTAGTACTCATCAAGATGGTCTCACTATCTCTAGAACTTCCAATGCCCATTTGTTTTATGAGTGGGGGTAGTTCTCCTTGTAAATTTGCAATTTTCTGAGGGTGGTCTTCCTTCCCTTACAAACTCCAGTGAAACACTCTAAGATCATAATGGATAGCTCTCTTTTTTATTGTGATCCAAAAAGACAGTGGTATTCCTTCTGCCTCAGGACAAAGTTCCAGGAGCTGGTCATCTCTTCTGAACTTTTCAATTTTAACTAAGCCAAAGAAATGGTCTTCATGTCTTTCTGACTTGTCAATTTAATATGAATCACTTAGGACTTAGTCTTCTGTCACAAACTGGTTTTCCTGGGGTATAGCCCAGAGGTTCCGGATAGATAGGGCGCATGAGATTAACAGAGAGAGGTTCCAGAGTCTCTGGGGATATCTCTGGTAAATGCATTTGAGCGCTACCAAGGCAGGAGTTCAAGATGGGCAATGGTTTCAGCTTATGTGCTGCACCTCCTTCATTCCTAATGCCCAATTTACAAATGACAGGGAGTAGGCTGATTCAGATATAATGGAGGTTGATATTCAACTTCCTGACTGAAGGGATGGTCAGGAGGGATCTCCGGAGACCGGAGATCTTGTTGAGCATGTAGTACAATGACAAGAAGGATAATACGAGTAGGAGATGAATTGGAGACTTTGTAAGAATGTTGAGGATAAGATGTAGGCATTTGTGTGAATGTAGATAATTAACAAACTGAAGTACTATGTTACATTTGAAGTACTTAAATACTAAAAGATCTCAATAACCAGAGTAATATGCAAAGCACTACAATTATACTAGTGCAATAGAGAAGTAAGTGGGTTAAGAAGGAGAGAGCATGTGACAAAGACTAAGGGATAAAAATTGAATGTTAACACAAAGAAACATACTACAAAAAGTATAGTGTGTGGCTGAAACAAAGTAAGTACAAAAATGGAAATGGACCAGAGTAAACCTGAGTAAACCCAGAGATGAGCAGGAAGTCAGGAAAGTGTTGGGATTGATTGTGAGCAGTCCGGAGGTAGTGCATGCTGTGCCATATAGGGATATGACATCTTGTAAACTCAGTGGTCTCAAGTCCAGTGCCCTGCCCTCTTAAAGATAATATGTATATAGTTAAAGACACACAGATCATCAGGAATAGAGAATGCAAGAGCAAGGAGAATGCATAATGTAAGGAAGGAAACTTGTATGGATACACAACAGCAGAGGGAAACTGTGCTCTAAACTTTAACACCCTTTCACATATATTTCACATGCAATGCACATGGAAATCACCTAACTGCACTTAACTTTTACATGAATTTCACTGGGTACAAAATTTTGATATCTGGAGGTAGGTTTTGAGTGTCTGGCACTGTACAAGGCATGAACTTTTTTCCATTCTCACTATCTGAGAAGACCTCTCTTTCTCAACAAAATCAAGCAGTGCTGAAGCATTTTCTCAGTACTTTACACTCCTCCACCATTCCTAAGGATTTCCTAGGGAATGGGTGATTCCTAGGGTATTCCTAGGAACTGAAGGGAATATCTTCCTTGGAGCTACTATAGGTGGATCTATTCCTTGCTTATTCCTATCTTATTCCCTCACTGTGTCCTCTTATTTACTAGGATTAGCATAAATTTGAACTGATGTCAAGTCTTGTTCCAAAAGGGAGAATATGAACTAGAGATCATAGGCTATGATAGCCCTATGTCAGAGAAATGTTGGAAGCAATGTCAGAAGGATTCCCAACTGCAATGCTAAAGGTAAGAACCATTGGCTTCAGCTAGTGTTGCCACGGCTTGGCTCAAAGCTGCTAGCCACAGCAGTCAAGCCATGAAATCACCAAGCTGAGCTGTATGCATCGGCTCTGGCTTTCTGGGCCATCAGCTGGCTTCATAAGCAGCTGGCTGCAGCTTTAGCCGGCTGAGTCACTGGCTGCCAGCGCTTAAGTGCACAATCACAATTTTTTGGCTCTATTTCACTTGTAATTGACCTCTACACTGTGCACCTCCTGTATTTAACATTACAAACGTGGTCAATAGGATATTTACCGTTCATTTCCGTCAATTACAGTGGTTTTCATAGCTATATCTATTCATTAATTTGCATATTGTTAAGTTTTAGCATCCTCATGGTTCAAGTTAAATCACATCAGGGATAAATCGCAGCAATGAACTCAATGCAGTGCAGTAATAGCTTGAGGTTTCCTCTAGGCTTTAATTTCAAACTGCTTCATCTACATAACCCACAGGAAGATACAAAAACATGTGTTATCAACATGTTTCAAGTTGAGACTTGTATAAAATTTGTGTAAGAACTAAGTCAACACTAAGAACCAGCCTTTCTGTTATGCCTCAGGGAGTCCGTAACACTGCTTGACAACACTCTCCAGCTCCAGCTACTGAGAAGCAAACATCTAAACCTCCTTCTGGTAAATTTTGAACTTATATTTGATTTTTTCTCTGCTCATTGCCATGAATGCATGTTTTATTGGAGAAGATACTACCCATACAGCCCATCCTCCTACTAAGACAAGAGCAAAGCGCTCCAGAGTATGCCAAAAGCAAACAAATACAGAAAAAACTGCATCCAAGGAGCCCAGATGCTCCCCAGAACCTGTGCCACTGCCATCTCAAGCCACAATAGATCCAGGTATTTGTTTCTGTCTAGTTCAACTCAATTAGATAGACTTATAGCATTAACATATTTAGTGGGTCATGTTAACAATACTGAAAATCCATTTATTGTAGCACCTGGAGAATTACAGCTTCAGACAGAACTTCACAGCAACAACAACAACCTATATGCATCTGGTCAGGATGAACAGACCGGCAGAAGGCCATCATCCTGTGCAAGCTCTGTTCCGAGCACCATATCTCTTGGGAATGGTGGTGTAAGTTCAGCTTCCAGTAGCCATCAGCACAGATCACCACAAGTCGGAAGGCATAGCAAGACCTGCCAGAAGTCTTCATGCCCTGCAGGAAATGCACGAAGTGGTGCAACTGATGTGCACTCATTTTTTAATGATGATGGACCCAGACAGAAATGTATTTTTTGCGAGTAAGCATTTGAATTGATCTTCATTTTCACTTTGATATCTTAATTTTAAATGGCAGATCAGCACACCGAGGGAATCCAAAAATGAAACTCACAACATTCAGTGTCAAGACATCTACAGGTGTTCTGCAAAATCATCTCATTGACTATCATGCCGATGAATGGATTGAATCCTGTGACAGGCTCAAAATCCTGATTACTGCCAAGGACGGTATCAAGGCTGTTGCTGAATATAATAAGCAACATGGGAAGTGTTCTGGTTCAGGGACATCAAGTTCTTCCCAGTCGAAACTTCATCAATCATTTTCTCCTGAAGGTTTTGTTGATGCTATTGTTGAATTTATTGTTGCTGATGATCAGGTAAGATGTGTTGAATTTATTTTGCATGTGCATCATAAGTTGACTCTGTGTTTATCAGTCTATAAATGTTATTGAGAGCCCCCAACTTCATGATATCTTTCTCATGCTCTGTGAAGAACTTAATGACTCAGATATCCCACATTGATCTACAGTGCATGAAAGGGTTATGCAGGTCTGGGAAGAGCATTTAACTACATTACAAGAAGAAATGGAGGTCACTACATTTTTCTTTGTTGCAATTGGCTCACATTGCTAATTTCAATTTTTTAATAACAGAACTCCCTCAGCAAAATTTCTTGCACAATGGATGTTTGGTCAGACCCCAACCTCTCACCATTTATGGCTGTAACAGCACATTGGATTCAGACCTCCACTGTCCAAACTGCTCATGGTCCTCAACATAAGCTCATGCTCCATGCAGATCTCATTGGATTTTATCAAATTCCTGGGAGACACACTGGAGAACATCTTGCAGAGGCATTTTTACATGTATTAGAACGAATTGGGATTGGATCAAAAGTATGTGTGTTTTTGATTTTTGATTGCAAGTACTTCTTTATTTAATTTACATCAGAAGCTCAGATGAGTGACACTTGACAATGCTAGCAATAATGACACATTCATGGTCCATCTTCAGCTCCTACTTCGCCGGCGACATAATGATATGACATTCTGTAGCATCAAACATCAAATCCGGTGAGCAGTTCTCTTTTCCATTTATTTTTATGGTGCTCTAACTTGTTGAAATTTGTAGATGCTTTCCTCACATAGTAAATCTTGCATGCAAGGCAATTTTATCAGCATTTACAGATCTAAGACATGCTGCAGTGGATGCCATTGATTATGTTCCTATTGATATAGACTCTATTGACTTTATAGATGCAATTAAACATGATCCTATTGCTACTATTTGTAGCCTTATCCATACAGTGAGCTTTATTGATATCATCACTTAATTTAATCAAGTGATTAATGGCATGTTAATACCATATTTCAAGGTTTGAGCTTCATCACTTTGTCGACAGTATTTCTCCTCTGTCCTCAAAATTCTTGAGATGCCAGAATTGCAGCTACTTCAGGATGTTGATACACATTGGTCTTCTACTCATTTGATGATTGAGCGTGCATTACTTCTTCAAGATGTGCATGTATCTTAAATATTTATATGACATCAATTAATTGAGTTTAAATGTGTAGGCAATTGATAGATTTATTGAAACCAATGACGCTGAAGAAGTCTGCCTCTATAAACTCAACAACATTGAATGGGAGGCACTGAAACAGTTTGATGATATCTTGGTGGTATGAATTTTGCTGATTATTGTATTATATTCTATTGTACTCACATAAACTCGAAGATTCCTCATGCATTTCAGCAGCTCTTGTCAGCAGAAAAAACCCCAACATTGTGCAGGGTTGTGCCATCTTTTGAAGCAATGATGCATTGATGGGAAGAGCTGACAATTACAAACCCTGCTTTATCTCCAATCATCCAAAGTGGTCTTGACAAACTTCAGGACTATCAAGATCGTACTAAACTTGTCCCACCATATTTTCTTGCAATCTGTATGTATTTTTCGTCTTGATGTATGCTTATTTTGGTTTTACTTATTGAGATGTAGTGGTCCATCCTGCAATGAAGCTACACTGGTTCACCAACAACATGCCTGATAAGGTAGAGTGGGCCAAGCAATTGTTTATACAGGAGGTCCATTGATTAATTGCATTGCTAAATGACATTGGCTTATCTACTTTATAGCTGCACTCATATTACATTGCTGCTGCAATCAATACCCCTGCACATCCCAAAAATGGACAGCTGGATATTTCATGGGCCGAGAATATCCTTGGGTTTCAGAGCCGACCACGGAACACAGCACAGAGAACACTTGATGAGGAAGTTGATGCTTACTTGCTAGACTCACAGTTCATGACAGATCCACTCATTTTCTGGCAGGTCAGCATCATTAATTGTCTAGATAAATTTCCCACTTCTGATATCAAATCATGCAGGAAAATCAGCTTCGATTTCCA
Organism: Nidularia pulvinata; assembly: GCA_036937195.1. NCBI lineage: Eukaryota > Fungi > Basidiomycota > Agaricomycetes > Agaricales > Nidulariaceae > Nidularia > Nidularia pulvinata. Next base: position 20,603 of record JASFDH010000177.1, on the reverse strand, counting down.
ATCATTTTTGTGCTTGCCATGGATATCCTTCCAATTCAAGGTTCTGCAGTTCCATGTGAGCGTGTTTTCTCCTCAGGTAAAGAAACAATGACACCATGCCGGAATCAACTCAATGCTGGGTTGATGGAAGCTCTACAAGTTTTGAAATTTGCATTCAAGAAGGGATATGAGCTAAATTTTACTTATGGTACTACAAAGGAAGCTGAGTTGGCAGAATTGGAGGCCAAATTGGCCTACCAGGGGAGTGCTCCAGAGGAGATAATGTCTTTCGTACATAGTTTGAAGCCATCAACTTGATGGGAGATGATGAAAAGAGTGTTAATGGGATTGGGGGATTATTGTTAAGAAGTGGAATTGTTCATTCAATAGCAGGATTGGAACATTGTTTAATGGGCTAGTCACTTCCATTAGTGGGATAGTTAATTTTGTTAGTGGGATGAGCTATATGTTGCCGAGTAGCCACAACTGCCCAAAGGTGCCCATACCGAGCAGCCACACTATCTGTGCACTTAAGTAGGGACAAGCATCGAGAGCCAGGCATCTTTGAATTGAAGGTTTGCTCACATAAATTTTGCCCCAAGTCCCTCAAAAGTAAATCTTACAAAGTTCTATGAAGCTTAGAAGAAGGAAAATGTATTGAAAACCTTATACATACTCCATAACATGTGTAAGTAAGATACTTATTACTCAGACGCCTCGACACCAATGCGACAGGCTCACTGAGGCTATTGGAACGCGAGAACGATGGTGGCAACGTGTGATTCACATTCTTGCACTGCGTGTCTAGCTGGACTGATATTACCGTGACAGAATGGGGAAGGAACGACGGGGGGGGGGGGCAAAAGCTTCAAACCCTTGTGCAGCGGTGGGGCATCATTGTTTGTGTGCCCAGCTCCCATCATCTTTGTCGTCGCAGGTGATGCAGGTGCCTCGGCAGTGGTATATCTGCAACGCCAATGTTTTTTTGCTGTTCGAGGCCATTTCTTTCTTGAAAGAATGGGAGAAGAGTGAAGGAAATGCCTCAAGCCCTGTTTCCTGTCAAAAAAGGGGAGAATGGCTCATACAAACCGAGACAATGGGTGGGCACTTACCATCATGCTTTCCCCCATGGCATTGTCGTTTGCACCCTGGGTGATTTTTGCAGGTTCCAGCTGCCATTGTTTGTAATCTTGGGGTTTGTTTGTGGGTGACAGACATGTGCCATCAGCATTCCTGCGAGAGAACGAAATGAGAGGTTGAGAGCTCAGTTCTGTACAAAAAATGGGGATGCCGGTGGGTTAGCTGCATCATGTGAGATGGATTTCCATCATGTACCTGATCCTCCCTCCGTGGACCTCAACCTCCTCCTTCCCACCTTCCTTATCCGTGACGCGACATGCTGCTTTGGTTGCTATCTGGGTTGCTGGTCACTGGTGGTGGGAACAAGGAACAACGATGGCTCATCGTTGACTTCGTGGTGTCATGGTTGGTTGGGCTCATTGTCAACATCAGAAGCGGGATGAGCAATGGGGATGGTGGGAGGAAAGAAAGTTGTCATGTAGCTGTGATGTCCGACAATTGTTTGTGTGCTGCCATGCAATGCCATGCCAAGCCGCCACTGTGCGGAATTATAAATGACCACCATGCTGACCCTACTATTCCAACACCAATCTCACTATTGGTAGACCATCCCACTTTGAATATTATATTTTTATAATCCCATTAAAACTAATCTACTATAGGCTCCAACTTGATGTATTGTTGCTAGTGATATTATATTGTGATTTTATTCCTAAATTTAGTTCAAGCCGCTGGCTTGGCCGCTAATCAGCTGAGCCATTGTTAGCCAGCTGTAGGAACAACAGCTTGGCTCCAGTTCCAGTTGCTGAATGGCAGAAGCCGCAAATAGCTGAGCTGAGCCTAGCTGAGCTGAGCCGTGGCAACACTAGCTTCAGCTTATGTGCTGCATCCTTCCAGTTCTTGTGGGTTCTAGAGTCCAAGTCTAGTGTTGAGGGCAGGTTAGGGATAGTCAACATAAGTCAACTAGAAGACAAATTGGAAGGGAGTCAGAAGGTTGCAAGTGAATCAGAGAGACTAGAGATGATCTTAGTCAATATTCAGATGAGAGACTATAGTACAAAAGAGAGCTACTGAAATAAGGAATAACAAAAGCCCTTGACACATAATAAAAGCAGCAGAAACAAGGGTGAAAGCATAACTAAGTGAAGGTGTTCATAGAAACAGTAATTGCATTGTGAGCATCAAGTAATAATGTTACATCCATGATTACCTCTGACATCTTCTGACATTCTCCGACTCTAGAATACAATTTTCTGTTATACTTCCAACATTTCTGCCTGTCTCCATTCATCACTAAACACCAAACTATTGTTTTTATTATTTGATGCTCACGATACAATTACTGTTTCCAAGTACACTTCTGCTTAGTTATGCTTCTGCTCTCCTCTCCACTACTTTTATTATGTGTCAAGGACTTTTATTATTCCTTGTATCCATAGTATTGCTACTTCTGTTTTTATGATTACAATTAGCATTACTCATATTTAAGTAGTTCACTTCTGTACTCTAGTCCTCAATTTGAATATTGACTACAATCAACCAAAGTCTTTTGAATTCACTTCCAACTCTCTGACCCTTCTGATCTGTCTTCTAGTTGACTTACCTCAACTAGTATTATCTTGCCCTTGACACTAGACTTGACTCTAGCTGTCAATATCTCGTTCACCTCCAACACATTTTCTGACACTGGTAATTATCTTCTGCCATCTGGACTGCTCACTCAAGTTAGAACCCACAAGAACTGGAAGGGTGCAGCACATAAGCTGAAGCCAATGGTTCTTATCTTTAGCATTATGGTTGGAGTTCCTTCCAACAACACTTCCAACATTTTTCCAATGTAGCACCATCATTACCTACAAACTCTAGTCCCTAGTCTCCCTTTTGGAATCAAGATCTGACAAATAAAAACAATAGTTTGGAGATTAAAAATGAACAGAAACAGGCAGAAAGTGTCAGAAACATAGCAAGGAGTCATAATACAGAGTCAGAAGGTGTTGGGAGAGATTGCAAATGTAACAACTGAACTATTAAAATTTAGCATGTATATCTAAATTAGGAAAATAATTGTAAAACTCAATCTAAAATCACAAATAAATCAAGAACAATCCAAAAAAAAAAAAAAGATAAATTTTGACCATAATTCTAAAATCACAAATAATTCAGGAACAATTCCAAAAAAAAAAAAAAATAGTTAAATTTTGACAATAATTTCAAAAGATAATTTTAAAAATATTGTAAAATTCAAATAAATTAGAAATAATTCAAAAAATAGATAAATTTCGAGAATAATTGTAAAAAAAACCTAAGATTTAAATATAAACTGATTACAAATACATAAAAAAGTGTATTAATCCCAGCTAAACCTCATCTTCATCTTCTTGCAATTCCTCTGCAATACCATTCTTATTTTCTTTTGAGTTATATTTGATAGAATAGCATTGTGTCCAAAAACCAATTACAGTTCCCAATGATCATCCTTTTAAAAATGGCTTCAAATCCACCTAGCCAAACATTAAGTTGTTCACAAGCTTGTCAATACTTTCATGAGAAAAGTGATTAATTATTAAATATATTTTATTGTTACCTGTGTATTGAATGGCTGTTGATAGACTGCATCTCTACTTTTAATTTGAATGGCAATAACCAAATTTGAGGCAAATCCATCTTGTGGTGCAGAATTACACCATGTTCTACATAGATTGTTGTTACACCCACAATCTCTTCCAACATTCTCTGACACATTCCAACTCTGTGTTATGACTCCCCACTATGCTTCTGACATTATCTGCCTATTTCTATTTATTGCTAATTGATGAACTATTGTTTTTATTATTTGATACCCTCAATATAATTACTGTTTCTATGTATGCTTTTGCCCAGTTATGTTTCCACTCTCATTTCCACTACTTTTATTATGTGTCAAGAGCTTTTATTATTCCTCATATTCATAGTATTGCTACTTCTGCTTTTATTACTACAATTAGCAATACCTGTATTTAAGTAGTTCTGTTCTGTACTACAGTCTCCAATCTGAATATCAACTAAAATCATCTCAAGTTCTCTGACTAAGTTACAACTAGTCTTCTGATTCACTTCTGTCCTTCTCACTCTCTTCAGACCTTCCTTCTAGTTGACTTATGTTGACTAGTCTTATCTTGCCCTTGACACTAGACTTGACTCTAGTAGTATTTACCCTTTGATCATTTCTGACAACCTTCCAACATCCTGTAATTATCTTCCACCATGTGGACCACTCATCTAAGTTAAAACCCATGAGAACTAGAAGGGTGCCACACATGAGCTGAAACTGACAGTTCTTACCTTTAGCATTACTGTCAGAACTCCTCCTGACATTACTTCTGACATTTTTCTGATATAGTGGTATTGTAGCCTATAACCTCTAGTTCCTATTTACCTTTGGAATGAGACATGACAATTGTCCTCTTTGCTACAGTTGGTATATTGATAGCTGTTGACAATAAAGCATGTATTCTTCTCCAAAATTCTTTCCCAGCTCTTATTATTAATTACTGTCTGGAGAACAGGACAAGCCTTGTCAATACAGATATAGTCTAGTCTTGTCTCCTGTGTTGGATAAACTAACTTCAAAAAATTGAGAATGTTGGTAGGTGATTTGGACTTGGCAAATTTTGTCCATGAAATAACCACTCTGCATGGTGCACAAATAATTTCAACACAGTACAACTGAGGTACACTAAAAAAATTTTTTGGTATGAAAAGGGTATGTAGTCTGTAGGGTAGAACTGCAATAAATTCATTTTACTGCCCTACAGACTGTTCACTAATTAGATGGTCTTCCTGTACCTCAGACTTCTCAAATCACTAACACAACTTCAGGACTTAGTCCTGGACCTCACTGTACAGTACTCAGTTCATCACTCTCTTAGATTAAGGTATAAGGGGGTTTCCACTCTCAAGTTACTGGCTCTAGCTAGAACATCTAACTTTGAACCCAAACTGAAATTTGCTTATATCTCTGACTTAGCATTGCAGGAGCTGAAGGGCTTGTCACTGCAGATCATGTTGTGAAAGAATGGGCACAAAATCCCTGTTACCCTTTTTATTCCTTGTCCTCAAGTTTTTATCCCATCCTAGTGTCAGATTTCGAATCCAAAAGGGAGACTAGGACTAGAGTTTGTAGGTAACGATAGCACTATGTTGGAAAATGTTGGAAGTATTGTCAGAAGGTATTCCGACCATAACACTAAAGATAAGAACCATTAGCTTCAGCTTATGTGCTGTGCCCTTCCAGTTCTTGTGGGTTCTAACTTGGCAAGTGGTCCACATGGTGGAAGATAATTACCAGGGTCAGAAACATGTCAGAGGTGAACAAGATAATTGACAACTAGAGTCAAGTCTAGTGTTGAGGGCAAGATAAGACTAGTTGAGGTAAGTCAACTAGAAGTTGGGTCAGAAAGAGTTGGAGAGTTGGAAGTGAATTCAAGAGACTAGGGGTGATTGTAGTCAATATTCAAATTTAGTACTAGAGTACAGAAGTGAACTACTTAAATACAAGTAATGCTAATTGTAATCATAAAAGCAGAAGTAGCAATACTATGGATACAAGGAATAATAAAAGTCCTTGACACATAATAAAAGTAGCAGAAATGAGGGCAGAAGCATAACTGAGCAGGAGTGTACTTAGAGACGGTAATTGTATTGTGAGCATCAAATAATAAAAACAATAGTTCAGTATTTAGCAATGAATGGAAACAGGTGGAAATGTCAGGAAATCATATCAGAGAATGTCGGAAGGTGTTGGAAGAGATTGTGGATGTAACACCTAGATAGCTATTTTTAGCTGATTTCTTGGCTCAGTTCTCAGTTTGCTTGCATTTTGGGCATCTCTTACTAGAGATCAGATGTTTATTCATATTTATTCTCAGGGATGGTGTCTTGCCAGTGAGTTTCTCTTCTATTTCACTCTCTTTTTCAGAGCCTAGCTACATATCTGAACACCTTGTCTGTTTGTGTTTCTTTTACTATCTTCAGTCCATGCCTAGTAGGGTCTCCTACTTAGATAACATAGATCCATATATTTCACTTATTATTATTTTAAGTTCTGCCCATATATGATTATCTGTACATTCTTCTTTCATGCAAAGTTCTACTATGCTTCCTTCTCTCTCCTTGTGTGTGTGACTGTTAGGGCTTGCATCTGAAGCCAAACAAACACCACCATTGCCTTGGTTTGGTTGCACTATAGCCACTCTTAGTCATAGCTTAGTTGTATCAGTTCCTCTTGGGTTCCAGATGCTGTTGTTATATTCAGCACTGCTGCACTCTGTATTTTCCTTTATTCTAGCTAGTCTGTTTTCTCCAGTACTTAGGACTTTGTTATTGTACTATATCCTGTCATAGCTAGTTGTTTTCACTAATATCATAATTTAGATGTTGACATGTGGCTTTTCTCTAGTGTTTAGGTGTAGATCTGCATAGGGCATATCAGGTAGCTGAGCTTCTGGTGCTGGCACATCATGAGGTTGATGTTCTCCATTTCTATTTGGTTTCCAAGGAAGTTTCTCACCAGGAGTATGAATCACACATCTGATACCAGCTAAATTTTCTAGTGCTCAATTCAGCTGATGTCTCTTCCATTCCCTTTGATGAGAAAGACATGTCTGAGTGTTATTCAACTTCACAGATGTGCAGTTTTGAACTCTGCATGTAGCCCCATATTTTATGACATGATCCTGGCAAAAGACTCCACTACAGGTATTTTCAAGCTCACTTTTACTGACATTGATACCATTATAAAATGCATATCACTGGGGTCACATAACAATTTCATCCATAACAACCACTTTCACTGGTGCTTCCAAGCTCTCTGTTTGTCCAACTAGTATGTCAACTCTAGTGAAGTTGGCAGTATAAGTAACAGAAGTAGACTTGTATTCATGAACATGTTCATTGCAACCATGCTGACCTGCAGCCTGTATAACTCTGTTTTGCCTAAAATATTTTGATTGGGCACATGCTCATGGTCTGCACTGTACAATGACATGTATTTTGGAAAATTTCTTGTCATCACTGGTACATTCTGATATATGTCAGATCCTTTGATGAGAGTCACTTTTGGAATGTCTCAGTTTTTTGTATTCTGATGTAAAGCACAGGCATCACAATACTTTTTATCTTCACATTCCATGCTATCAGGACATATTATCAGTGCTGGATTTATTTCTGCATGAGAGATTGGCCTTAGTTTCCCTTGAATTTGTTTTTTGAGTCATATGGTGCTAATTTTAGAAGATGTGCCATATCATCCAGTTTTATTCCAAGAGAGGTAGCAATTGTATCATCTTCCCTAGTATAGTATTGTTCAAAATGTTTAAAAAGACTGCCAGTATTGTCTTGAAAGTTTTTCATGTAAAGCATGGGCAAGTGCTTTAATCCAGCTAGTTGTTTTGACTACACCTTCACCTTTCAGTGTAGGATGTTGCTGGTGAGCATGTATGCCAAGCAGGGTAGAATGGTTTATCAATGTGAATAACACTATTAAAGCTGTAGAGAGTGACACTTTTGAACTGAAATGATCCTGAATAAATCATTGAAGGCCTTGAATGTAATTTTGGGAAAGGCCTGTTCATCTGGCATTGCAAATACCAGAGACAAGAAAAAAAGCAAGCCAAAAGTCCAGATCATAGTAGCACAGTCAAAGCAGCAGAGTAGAAGAGGCAAATTCAGATCATAGTAGTACATGAACCTAGAAGAGGACAAGATATAATCCCAAGAAATGTAAAAATAAGCAGTATACTGCAAATATAAAATTAAAACATGAATTGAAAAGAAAATCCTACCACAGTTGCTTACTTAGCCTTGTTTGTCTTCTTATGTGTTGTAACATTATATTCAGGCTGCATTCCCTTCTTCTTTCATAGACTTGCTTTTTGAAGCCACTGCTTCAAATCAGAAATGGTTAGTGAGGTAATGTAACCCCAGATAGAGGAATTGTCTGTTGCTTCATCTTCATTCTCAGGCCACTGGAACATAAGAGGATGATTACTAGCCAGTCCACTAAATTTTTCATAATTTTTATTCCAAGATGTTTTGGCAATAAAAATCTCATGAATCTGGGTAGTGGTGAATATTCTGTGAGAATATGATCCTGATTCCTTCAAGGCCAGTAATGCTTATAAGTAGCAATTGCTGCTTTATATCTCAAATATGCATAGCAAAAATTTGAGCTTGTGCAGTCAAGAGCAAGAGCCTTGTCAACTCCAAGTGCCTCCAAAAGATGATCAAGAGGCAATCTGATCAGCTTTTCCCTTGAGGATATCTCAGAGGAAGGAGAGCAATCTCATACAGAAGGAGATTGGGCATCAATAACTGGTATAGAAGTGCTTCATCCATGGTTAGTGGTGGAAGTGCTTGGTTGACAGAGAGTGGTATGGTTGAAGGTACTCTAATATTGTTATTTATTAGAATTTCTTTTAATAATAATATAAAATGACAAATACTGCAAGCATTGTAATTGTACTCTTATTTCTAGTATGGTCACATTCAACTTGGCTGTTTTTTTCCAATGCATTTGAAAAGTTATCCTTGATGGTCTATTCCTCATCATCATAAATGTAGAAACAGCTTTTCAGATCTGAAATAAAATCATGGATTGTCTGTTCAAAATACCTTTTATTGGAGAATACTCTCCAGCTACTGCCTCAAGTAAGGGCTTCATAGAACCAACAACTGGTACTATCACATTCACAGGTTTCTTATTTGAAATGTTGAACTTCTGTGGATCCTCAGATGACATGAAGAGTCAAACTATTCAGGACTAAAGAAATTATTACCAATAACTCAAGATGTACCTTTAAGTTCATCATGAGGTGAGTTAGCCATCTTGGTATCTATAATATAGTTAGTTGTAAGTATGGCAGTCCTTGACTGACTAGAGCTAATGCACCATTATCAACACTATTATTATTATCTTGTTGTAAGCTTTTCTTTGGTGTTGTTTGAGGTGGACTTTGCATTTGAATATCTATTAATCATTCTTTACACAAAGCATAGTGTGGAATTTTCATAAGCCTACCATTGTCTGGGAGGATAGCTGGAACCAAAGAATCTATTATATATACAATTTATTTTAGAAGACAAATAATGAGATTTAAAAAATACCTACTAATGGCTGATTGCTTCTGAAACTCAGTTACAGGCTTCCCAGTATTTATTTCCTTTAGAGCAGCTAGAACTGGATCCTCTGTATTTTATCACTTGATTTAGGAGATAAGTGATCATATTTAAAAAAATATGCACCAATGCTGATTGCTTCTGAGACTCAGATACAAATTCCCCAGTATCTGTTTCCTGCAGAGCAGCTGAAACTGGAGCCACTATATTTTATCATTTATTTTAGGGGACAAATAATAAGATTTTAAAAAACACACACCAACTGCTGATTGCTTCTGAGACTCAGACACAGGTTTTCCAGTATCTAGTTCCTCCAGAGCTGCCAGAACAGGAACACCTATATCTTAACATTTGATTTAGCAGAAAGTATAAGTTTCAAAAATACATACCTTGTTCTGCTTCATCTTCATCTTCATTACTCTGATTGTTGTTGCCATTGTGCTCATTTGTCACTCATTCTCACTATCACTATTGTCTGACCTGCTTGCACTGCTATTATTGGGATCACTGCTGCCATTACCATCTGTATTGGACTCAGCAGTGACTGCAGTGTCAGAGTGGCATATACAGGATCCAGGGCTGACAGGAATATGAGAAATAGAAGCAGTCCAAGCTTACCTTGGTGATGCAATGCTTGTACCATTATTGACAAGCAGCTGCTCAGTACTGAACACATAGTAATTAATTTTAAAATAGAGATCCAGAACATATACACAGTGAGATGAGCTAAAGAACCATCAACCTTGACAGCTGCATCCTCAACAGCTGTGATGGCAGATGTCCTAATGCTTTAGAACAATTAAACAGTTAATTAATGTAAAATATTGATAATACAGTCACTGTCACAAACTTGCTTTCTGGGATATAGCCCAGAGGTTCCAGGCAGATAGAATGCACAAGATTTACAGGAAGAGACTCCAGAGATTCTGGGGATATCTTCAGTAAACATGTTCAAGTGCTACCAAGGTAAGAGAGTTAAGATGGGTAACAGCTTCAGCTTATGTGCTGCACCTCCTTCATTCCTAACACCCAATTTACAGATAACAGTGAGTGAGTTGCTTCAGGTATAATGAGAATTGATAGTCAACTTCCTGACTGAAGATTTGATCAGGAGGGATCTCCAGAGACTGGAGATCTTATAGAGTGCAAAGTATGACATTTGGAGGGATAATAACAAGTAAAGATGGGTGAGGATGATTCAGAGGTAGCTTATCCACTAGTTAGAGACTAGCAAGGATGTTAAACACAATGATTAACAACTGAAGTACTATGATACATTTGAAGTACTTAAATACTAGAAAATCTAAGTAACTAGAGTAAATATGCAGAGCACTATAATCATACTAGTGCAATGGAGAAGTAAGTGAGTTAAGAGATAGAGAGCATGTGACAAGGGCTAAGGAATACAAATTGAATGTTAATGCAAAGAGATATACTATGAAAAGTATAGTGTGTGTGACTGAAACAAAGTAAGTACAAAAATGGAAATGAACCTGAGTAAACCTGAGTAATCCCAGAGACAAGCAGGAAGTTAGGAAAGCATTGGGATTGATTGTGAATGGTCTGGAGATAGCATATGCTGCACCATGTAGGGATATGACAGTCACATACCTTGTCTGTTTAGCTTGTTTAATCCCCTTTGCTGCCTTCTGGCCCCTTTTCCCCTTTCTAACAACTTTCTCCAGCTTCCCCTCTGGTTTAACATTTAGCTCAAGCTTCATTTTTTTTACAATTTTTGGAAGTGGTGTCAGCAGAAGAATTAGCTCTTTTGCATGACTTAGATTAAGGTGGGCTTGGTGAGAGAGGCTTTTTATTGCTTGCACCAGTGGCAGAACAAGTTCGATAAGGCATAGCAAGGCTGATTTGTTGCAATGTGCATTGATTGTGGTAGATGATAGCAAAGTTGTCTGAGCCTATTGGTTGCATTTTCACACCAGTGGTTGATCACATGACCTTATTTCTGAATTAGCAACCTTGAAACTTCACTCTTGTCTACTGTTTGAAGTTCTCTAGATTTTTTTTTGAATACAATATACAGACTTTTTTTTTCAAGCAGATTATATAGGCTTTTATAAATTATAAGTATGTAAGAAGTGTCCAGATTACATTAATATTTACAACAAATATACTACTACAATATAATATAATGAAAGGGGCAGAGCATTTCATGGTGGGCAGGGAGCCACTTTGCAGTGGGCAAAGAGAGGTTTCATGGTGAGAAGGGAGCAGTATTATGGTGGGAAGGGAGCAGTTTCATGGTGAGCAGGGAGCAGTTTTGTGGTAGGCAGGAAGTGGTTTTGTGGTAGGAAGGGAGTCATTTTGAAGAGGAGAATGAAGTGCAGTTAGCTTAGAACTCTGAATATGTCTCAAAACACTCTCTCAACTTTGCAAGTTTGTGGGGGCAAGTCTGAATTGACTTTAAATTGAAGAGCAAAAGATATGCAAAAGAAGTATTTAATATGGGTTTTTTCAGTTTTATAATGCAGAGGCTACTAATGCACTCCTCAATAATGATTATAAATGCACAGAGATGGTTTTACTCTCTCTGACACTTGCAAATATAATATATATGAGCCTGGAGGCAGTCTTCTTTCCTCACAGAACCCAAAATATATGAACTAGCTAAGGGTAGTATTCTTTCCCTTTTGCCAAATCAAAAAGAGCAGTAGTATTATTTCTGCTCAAATACTGAGTTGAGGAGTAGTATTCTATCTCCTGAATTTGCCAAAATAACAAATCTTAAGGGTGGTATTCATCCCCTTATAAAATAAAGCAGTGATATTCCTTCTGCCAAAATACTCAGTCAAGGAATGGTATTCTTTCTCCTGACTTTGCAAAAATGTGAACTAAATCCTAGGGATAGTCTTCCTTTCCCTAAGACTTTGCTCAATTAAATACTTAGCACAAAGAAGTAGTATTCTTTCTTCTTTGACTTTGCAAAAATATACTAAAACTGCTCAGCTAAGGAAGTAGTCTTCTTGCTCCTCTGACTTCACAGAAAAATGAAAAACAACCAGACTTGAAAGTACAATTGTCTCTTATAAAATTTCACAGCCCTCTTATGTTTTTCTTAGTTTTTATTATATATTTTTGCTTTTTCTCACTATTATATGTCTCACAACCCTCTATGAGTAGAAATTATGCTTTCCCTTTGGCTAAACTTGTCTAAATAGCTCTCAATGATGCCTATTGATTGCTACAAGCTGGTGGGTGTGCAAATCTCTCTACTACTTTCCTGGGTCTGCTTCTAGGGCTTTTCTCTTCTTTTTCCTTCCAATTTTGGAGTTTTTCTAAAATAGAGCTGTGCTTGCCATTCCCTGCTGACTGAGCATGCTGTAGTGCTGACTGAACATGTCTGATGTTTTGCATTATTTTTATTCTGCATTTCTATCACTTGTTTCATTATCACCCTGTTATTAACAGCTTGGGGATAGTCTAATGACAGGAAAAATGTGATCCCTTAGAGATCCTTTCCCACTATAACTGATAATATATGCTTAAGAGCTTTTTATATGCTGGTAACAAGACATCTATAGTATGTATTTTATATTGCAGAAAATATGACTATAGAGTTGCTTAAAGTACTATATGACAATACTTGTTTTCCTACTTTTCAGCACTTAGTGATACTTGAGAGCCTTGTATATACATGTTATATTTAGCAATTGTTGCCAAACAAATAGATACACAGTGCAGTCTCACAGCTGCCATTAGCTGTTTCTATTTCTTCTCTGTTATTCTGGATGTCATACATGCTTCTAATGATATAGCATTTAAAGTATAGCAATTCTTAGTCCTAGTTCTCCAAATAATATATTATCTGAAGTTATTATTTCTTATTTAAACTTCAAAAAAATTCATATTTTTGGGTGAAGATAGCTGCACTGCATATCAGTTTCATGATAGGCAGGGAGCTGTTTTACAGTGGATAGGAAACATTTTCATGGTGGGCAGGAAGCAGTTTTGTGGTGGGAAGGGGGTCATTTCATGGTAGGTGGGAAGCTGTTTCATAGTGGGCAGGAAGCCATTTTGCAGTAGGAAGAGAGCAGTTTCATGGTGAGCAGTTTCCAGTGGGAAGGGAGCAGTTTCATGGTGGGAAGGGAGTCATTTCATGGTGAGCAGGGAGCCATTCCAAGGTGGGAAGGGTGTCATTTCATAGTGAGTAGGGAGCCATTCCATGGTGGGAAGGGAGTCATTTCATGGTGAGCAGGGAGCCATTTCATGGTGGGAAGAGAGTCATTTCATGGTGGGCAGGGAGCTATTTCACAGTGGGCAGGGAGCTGTTTCATGGTGGGTAGGGAGCAGTTTTGTTGTGGGCAGAGAGTAGTTTTGCAGTGGGTAGAGAGCAGTTTTGTGGTGGTCACAGAGCAGTTTTGTGATGGGTGTGGTGAGCAGGGCAGTTTTGTGGTGGGTGTGGCATGGCATCTTGGTGGGCAATATATTGTCTTGCAGGTGGCACTGAGACATGCATTGTCATATCCCTATATGGTGCAGCACATGCCATCTCCAGACTGCTCCCAATCAATCCTCATGCTTTCCTGACTTTCTGCTCATCTCTGGGTTTACTCAGGTTTACTCCAGTCTATTTCCATTTTTGTACTTACTCCATTTCAGGCACACACACTATACATTTCATAGTATATCTCTTTGCATTAACATTCAATTCATATTCCTTAGCCCTTATCATATGCTCTCTATCTTTTAACCTACCTACTTCTCCATTGCACTAGTATGATTATAGTGCTCTGCATATTTATTCTGGTTATTTAGACTTTCTAGTATATAAGTACTTTGAATGTATTGTAGTACAACATCTCCACTAGTCTCTGATTAGTAAATAACTACCTCTAAAATCATCCTCACTCATCTCTACTTGTATTATTCTTCTCATTGTTGTACTTTGCAATTAACTAGATCTCCAGTCTCTGGAAATCCCTCCTGACCAACCCCTCAGTCAGGAAGTTGAGTATCAATCATAATTATACTTGAAGCAACTCACTCACTGTTATCTGTAAATTGGTCATTAGGAATGAAGGAGGCACAGCACATAAGCTGAAGCTGTTGCCCATCTTAACTCTTGTACCCTGGTAGTGCTCAAACATGTTTACCAGAGATATTCCTGGAGTCTCTGGAGTCTCTCCCTGGTGACCTTGTGCACTCTATCTGTCTGGAACCCATGGGCTATATCCCAGGAAGACCAGTTTGTGACATGCATGTATCATGGCTGGTGGGCATCATCAACATGCATCAGCACAGTTATAGTACTGAATGAAAAAATAAAAAAGAAAAGAAAATAGTAAAAAAATACTTAATGGGATGCACCCTGTCCTAGCTGGCTGCTCCTGGCTGTTGTGAGGCATGCATGCATTGTTCAGGGGATGTTATGGCAGGGGATGGGTAAGTCAGGTGTGCCAGCAGTGCTCATCATGGGCATGCATGCAGAGAACATGCATGACATTGTGCTGGCAGGGGGCAAGGCATGTAAGGCTCCAACCATACTATCTACTTACTCTATATATACTGTTTATACTGTATATGTATATATATATGTATAGGGCTTTCTGGCAAAATCTTGTTATAGAGTAAATATAGTGTATAGTATATGGTTATACAGTAAGAATATTTTAGGGTTAGGGCTCCCTGCAGAAGTTCAATTGAGGTGCAATTTTGGGGGATTCCATAAACTTTACAGTTTATTCAGCCTATAAGGGGAACACCAGCAATTATGGGCCTCAAAATTGGAGGCAACTATATCAACCTGACTTATTTTATTCAAATCAGTTCTTCATCCATCCTTATGTGCACAAGGGTTCAGGGAGATGGTTCTAAAATGTGGGGGAAATTATTTTTTCTTCAATATGAAGTGGTTGCAAAGGCTGAAACACTCTTTCAACATGTTGCAAATATATGTACTTGGAGATGAATTAGAGTTACTTAATCTGGTAGAGATACAAGCATCTACAGCTGACACATTTAAAGAAGGTTTGACTTCATTACTTGGCAGTATTTGCAACTTCAACATTGATTTCATATCTTCCTCAACAGTAAAAACCAAGGAACAGCAACTGGCCAATGAGATTCATCTTTACCTCAAGTTTGAAGGTGGATAAGGTGACCCAATGAACCCTTCAGATTGGTGAAGAGTAAGCCATCCCCAATTAATTTTGATGTCATATTCTAATCTCTCTCTGAAGAAAAATGCAGGATTTTTTCCTATACTTGCAAGAATGGCATGTCACTATTTGGAAATTCCTGCGACCTGTGTCTCTATTGAATAGTAATTTTCAAAGTCTAGGCATATCTGTTCAGATCTTCACTCATCCTTGAAAGCTGGGACAATCAGGGAGGCACTACTCACAAAGGTGTGCATTAGAAATGGGCTTTTAAGTGTGAATGAACCTTAGGTACCACAAAAGAAGCATGGGTTAGCAAAAGTAATGAATGACCATCAGCAACTCTATAAATATATCTCTATAATCATGTATATAGAGTAAATAAACAGTTTACTACCCTATCTGTATATTTAAACCTCCAACCCTATATGGATAGTATATGGTTGGAGCCTTAAAGACATATGTGCGGCATGTCCTCATGACAGCTGGTGGTGGGGTGGTTAGATGGCAGTGGGTCAGGTGAGCTGGCAGCAGGTTGGACAAGCTGGTAGTGGGTTGAGCATGTTGGTGTAGGGTTGGGTAAAGATGCTGTTGTCCAGTTCTGAACCTGAAAGAACTATTTTTGAACTTGAACTGACCTAGGTTTGGTCCAGGTCTGGTTCAAGTTCTCCTAAAAGGGAGCAGGTCTGGTTCAGGTTAATGAGTATCAATGTTTCATTAAACCTGGTTTAAACCTGTCCAAACTTGTTTGAACTTGAGAAAATTACCATATTTGAAACAAATATATTGAGATTTATAGCAGAATTTCTGATGATGCTTTTGTCAATTTCATTGATTAGGGAGGTGTTGGAGATTGAGCAAGAAATCCACTTAGAGATACAAATATGCTAGAATAAGCTAAAACCCTAATCTACAGTATATAAATTGTAGGTAGTTGTAGTGTACACCCTGTGGATTTGTACATTCATAGGCTAACTGCCATATACAATCTGCATTATTAAAGTGCTGTTGTCAACTGATTGCCCAATGCCAACACATTTAGTGAATTGCAAATGGTAAAAATATGGTACAAACATGAGTGTTGAGAACTTCAAGCCTGAGAACAGGTAATTTTAATGCTCAAACAGCTTAGATGAATCTAGATGAAATTGCTCAGGTTGTCATTGAGGCTTCTTCAGCCTTGTCCAGCACTTAAACATTTTTTTTTATTTTGTGTAATTACCATATATCTCCAAAAAAAATCAAACCCATTCAGACATGGTCTTGGAGTATATGGGTCTGGTTCAGGTTCAGGTTCACTAGAAAACTACCTGAACCAGACCTGAACTAGACTTCAGCATCTTTAGGAATGGGAGTGCTGGTGGTAGGTTGGACATACCAGCAGAAAGTTGGGCATGCTCACAGTAGTGGTGGTGGTGGTGGTGGTGGTGATTGATTGGTGGTGATGGATGATGATGATGGGGGATGTAGATGGTAGGGGACAAGAGAGGAGCTGTGGAAGCAAGCTGTGAGAGGTTCAAATGCATGTGCAAAACATGTTCAACATGGCATGTGATATTGTGGTATTTTTAAATTTAGGCTTTGAGTTCAATTAATGCTTGTTGAAAATTTTTTGAATGTTATTATAATAATACAAAGTCCATTTCCCCTTATTCTCCTTATTCCTAAGAAATTCCCTAGGTATTCCATAAGAATATTCCTTCAGTGTTGCACTGTAGGTGTAGGAATGCATAGAAAACAAATGAGGAATGAATGAGGAATAGCAATCCAAATTAATTAACTTTTTAATTCTTTTCCAGATTTCATTTCATTCCTCCCATTCCCTGGGATTCCCATAGGATTCCTATAAGAAGTGTGGGGGATGGTAAAGACCTTGTTGTGCATTGTTGTTATTGCTGTACATCATTATTGCTGCTATGCATCATTGTCCTCATCACTGTATTGTTGTCATCATCTTGCATTGTTGTCTTCATTGAGAAACACTGTGCATAGTTGTTGTGCATTGTTGTCTTCGTCACTGCATTGTTGTTCATGCATCATTGTCTTTGTTGTTATCATTATCATTGCTTTGCATTGTCTTCATTGTCTTGTGTCATCATCACTGGGTGTGCATGCAGTACAGCAGAACAGCTGTGCTGGCATACAGCAGGCAGGATTAACAATGATGACATGCAGCATTTGTGTGTACAGGTCTTCATAGTCAGATTGACTACACCCATATTGTGATGAGAGCACAATTTGACCTACTTACTGCTCAACTGCTCAACTGCTCACCCTACTATCATCATCCACAAAACTAGTAGGTACCAACAAAGCTGCATCCAGTAGTATTTGGGCAAGACTTGACATGTTGTCCAATGACTCACCAGACATCACTTGGTTCTATGGGGATGAAGAACATGACAGCATTACTGTACTTTACACTCCTCCATGTATTCCAGGTGGATTCCAGGTGGATTCCATGAAACCCCTAGATTCCATGGATAGCTTTAGCTCCAAGGACTTTATCAATGACATTGAGAGATACTTCATGTTCAAGACTGGCATTACAGATTCCAACAAGGTTTAATACCTCAAAATGTCCCTTAAAGACAGGTTCCCAGCCATTTAATGGTTCACAGACCTTCCAGCTGATGAAAAAGACACATGGAATCATCTCTATGCAGCATTCATGAAATGGTTGCAGAAATGAAAGCAGCAAAAAATCATGTACAGAACTGCAGACCTGACTCAATGATACTCACACATGAGAAAAAGATTTGGAAAAGTGAATCTATGTCACAAACTTGCTTTCCAGGATATAGCCCAGAGGTTTCAGGCAGATAGATTGTGCAAGGTTACCAGAGAGAGACTCTGGAGACTCTGGGAATATCTCTGGTAAATGCATTCAAGCACTACCAAGGTAAGAGAGTCAAGATGGGCAACAGCTTCAGCTTATGTGCTGTGCCCCCTTCATTCCTAACACCCAATCTACATATAACAGTGAGTAAGTTGCTTCAGGTATAATGAGAATTGATACTCAACTTCCTGACCAAGGATTTGGTCATGAGGGATCTCTGGAGACCAGAGATCTTGTTGAGTGCAAAGTATGACATTGGGAGGGATAATAACAAGTAGAGATGAGTGAGGATGATTTAGAGGTAGCTTATCCACTAGCTAGAGACTAGTATGGATGTTAAACACAATAATTAACAAGCTGAAGTACTACAATACACTTGAAGTACTTAAATACTAGAAAATCTAAGTAACCAGAGTAAATATGCAGAGCACTATAATCATACTAGTGCAATGGAGAAGTAAGTGAGTTAAGAGATAGAGAGCATGTGACAAGGGCTAAGGAATACAAATTGAATGTTAATGCAAAGAGATACACTATGAAAAGTATAGTGTGTATGGCTGTAACAAAGTAAGTACTAAAATGGAAATGGACTGGAGTAAACCTGAGTAATCCCAGAGACAAGCAGGAAGTTGGAAAAGTGTCAGGATTGATTGTGAGTGGTCTGGAGATGGCATGCACTGTGCCATATAAGGATATGACAATCCAGGTAAATATCATCAAAGTTTACAGCCATGTCACATGGGTAGACAAGGTTGAGCAACTCACTAAGTCACTTGAAGATGCTGATAGCAGACTCCTTATTACAATGACTTGCAAAAGGCTTCTGCATTCCATGCAAATGGTTTTGGACAGCAAATACAAGAATTGGAAGGATTTCATTGGTGCAGTACAGAAGCTGCCAATGACAGAGCTTGAGGAGATGGCAGAGGAAGAGAGGAGGAAAGAACAAATCTTACAGCTACCTGTTACACCCACAAAACCCTAACCAGATCCTCAAACCCCTATATGTGATGCAACAGCAGGATTCAGTAACATTTGCCTGGAACCATTCATGACACAATCATGATTTATAGTAGCACCAACACAGCTAAACACTAATGCTGGCTACTGACAGCACCCTGCCTTCTGTCCAAACATGGAGCACCTCATGGATGTTGAGCACCTGGCACTACCAATCCACCTAGACACACCAGCAGATTGGACCCACACACACCACACAAATCATTGAGTAGAACTTGAAGCATAGTGGTCATGATCCCTCTGAGCAATGTCCATACCCATTAACCACTGGCACCCTTCCTGTGTGCTCAGGTGAATGTTGGGTCTGCAGACACCATGGCCACTTCAGGTTCTGCCCACCATCATCCACACCAGTACCAGATCTCAAAGCAAGATGGAGGAGCATTGAAGCCACAATAAAAAAGCAAGCTAATGAAGAGCATATCTTACAACCTCAGTTGACAATCACAAATGTCAATTGGGTTGGCAAACTAGTACAACTCATGAGGAAAAGTACAAGGCACACATCACAGCTAGACAAGAGCAGGGAAAAGCCAATAGATCACTGAATTGAGGGAGGAGACACCATCAACAATCCAAACCATCCTTGTCTCACAAGAGCCAGTCCCTGAGCATGGGGAGGCATTGCTCAGAGATGTCACACTGCATACTGACATGCAGTGAGTTCAGGACAGCATAGATGGAATGATTACTGATGGAGCTATGTTATTACAATGTGACTCAAACATGTATCAGCCTATGTCCCAAACAAGTGTTTTCAATCTGTATGCTGTTGGAAGTGTGAGCAAAGAGAAGAGCATTCCCTTTGTGCAGGACCAAAAGGGGAGGTGATGAAACTACACAGTGTGTTTGATGATGGTGCAATGGTAAACAGGGTAGATTCTCATGTGTACAAGCAGGTTAAATGGCAGCTGTTAAATGGCAGCTCCTTCTCTATCAGGACACATGCTTCACATGGCAGATGGAAGGATCATTCCATCACAGGGAGTTTTGGTGGGAGAAGTGTGTGTAGGTAATGTCACAAGCAGCACATTTGAGATCTTTGACAGTAGGAATGCCTGGGCTCTACTCTTCAGGAAGCCACTTCTGTAAACATGCAAAGCAATCCATGACTATAATGGAGATATTATTGTCATGCAGTGTCACAAACTGGTCTTCCAGGGATATAGCCCAGAGGTTTCAGTTAGATAGAGTGCGTGATATTAACAGAGAGAGATTCCAGAGTCTCCAGGAATATCTCTGGTAAATGTGTTTGAGTGCTACCAGGGCAAGAGATTGAGATGGGCGACAGCTTCAGCTTATGTGCTGCACCTCCTTCGTTCCTAACACCCAATTTACAGATAATGGTGAGTGGGTTGATTCAGATATAACAGAGGTCGATACTCAACTTCCTGACCAAAGGGTTGGTCAGGAGGGAT
>JASFDH010000176.1:0-32636 GCA_036937195.1 Nidularia pulvinata | reverse complement strand
TACGACACTCACTAGCGGAGTTTCAATCTTCCATTGTCCATCTTCCGTTCACTCCTCCTCTCTCTTCGGCTCTCCCCGTCCACATTCCGAACAGAACGCGATACACACACTCAATTGTTAAACTTAACCTCTGCGTCTGCATAGACAACCTTACTCTACGCTGCCCCCCTGCAGCGGTGAGCAAAAAACGACAACCCCCACAGCGCAGACCGAGCGAATCAGGACCGCAGTCACCCACGCGCCAAGCTGGCCCACGATCGCCGATTCCGCTCCGTGGGGCCATCATTGACTGGTTTGCGAGCCGCTCACGGGCGACTCGTCTTTCATCCAGAGTCGTCTAGGCGACTGGTGTGCGCGACGTTGCGCGACGTTGCACTCGACGGGCAGACAGCGAGCGAGTACATAATCCGTAACCCACCCCGTGCACCACTAGTCGACTGCAAAATAAATTAATTCATGTTTCTCGCTACGATGCTTGGAGAGCAACCACCCCCTTCAATCTAAAACATTTTCTTAGCTTGTTCTTAGCCTGTTCTTAGTGGCCTTGTGCTCCAAGAACCCGAAGAGCGTCCACAGAAAGTCGCTAAACGCCAAGGCGGTCCACGCGTCGTACGCCTGGACCGTCCATTTCGTCATCGAAAACTTCCCAGTTCAACTCGCCTCGCGCGCGCGCTGGGACGTCATCCCGGCGTCATACTCATACCCGCGCCCGCGCGACACAATCCTACCTCCGAAATGCACCTTCCTCACCTACCTGCAACTAGTCCAACACTTACCTGCCTTCCTATGAATCCCCGTGCTCTTCCATCACCATAACACGTCAAGGATCCCGTCAGCCAACCTTCCGTGTACACCTGTCCACACGTCGTTTTCTGCACCTTCGATTCCCGTCACTCATCCACCGGTTCGAAGTATCATTCTGATTCCCAGCTCCCAAACCACCCACGTTGGTCCACCCACCTTCCTTCCTTCCACTCAAGCACCCATTGGGCCAAACCAACCCAGATGATCTCTCCCATCTCACATCCCTCCGCCGGCTGCTCTTCCGCTCTCTTCCCCCGAATAGCAAATGCACTAGCTCATCATGCATCATTTACATACAAAGCAAGAAGCTAGAAGAGACGCCAATCGTGATGCATGATGCATAGTTAAATTTTTAAACCCTTGTCATGGTCAACACAACATCTGATATGGGTGATTTTGATTACAATTTACTGATACGCTTATGCAGCTTACTCGAGGTCAGCCATTTGGTTACCTACCAACTTTTCGCATCTGGAGACTGAGACTGGCTTATATCATGATTCGCCTGCTGAGACTCACCCACACTCACTGAGTTTCTGCAACTTACTCGGTGGCTCACTCCCTCCTCGCATCTTCCCGGCCTGTTTCGACCCATCACCATCGCACTAAATCATATCACGTTCGCCTGCCTGCCTGGTGCCATATCTATTTGGAGACACAAAGCCACAACCCCCGTTCTTCGTTCCGCGAACATGCCGACAAGTTCAAGCGGCATTCGAGGATGCCGCGTGTGCCGCGACGAACCCTGCAATCTGCCACCGACGCGTTGAGAACGAACCATCCCCGCTGGCACGTCCCCAGCGCCCGCTCGCCGAGGCCTCAAGCCTGAGGACAACAACCCGTCGCTGTGTATATCCCCGCTCGATTATCAGGAACGGGTCGTTGCTTACTCATACTCGCGTCCGGGGAAAGGTAGTTCCCAGCTTCATATACGACCCCGATTCCGGGGTTTATCCTGCTCCTCAAAGAATGCTCTCACCCACCTGCCCTTGTCGGCCGTGGACGCCCGCTTTCTCACCAGGTTGGCGCAGCGTAAACTCTATCGTGGGCGGCGGCGGGGGCCGTGGATCACAGTGCCTCTGAACGCGTAGTACAAAGTCACAGTCGACCTCGATTTACAATGTCCCTTACCCGATCTCCTACCGGACCCGGAAGCACACAGGAACGAACAGCTGCACTTCGGAAGGCCAAAGGGCAGCAATGCCCGCCCCCCTTTCCGGACCCCCGCACCGTACCATTACTAGCGCGTACGGCAGCACGCGTGCGGATCACAATGGGCAACGGGCACCCACGGCGGGATGCGGTGTCCGCCTCCGATGAGGGAATGCGACGCGTCGGTGAGACGCTCAGCCTGGATTGCACTGGTATTTTCGTAACTTGAGCTAGGGTGGAAATCTTTCTTTTAATGATAGACGAGCAGGTGGTTTGGTGGTTAGAGAATTAGACGCCAGACAGGGTCATTGAACACAGCAAGTCCAGCGTTCACTTCGAGTTTCCACCGCCAAATCACTGAGACGACATGTATACTCACCTATGGGCCACGGCAGTGTATCACATACAGACAGATGCCAATCATCCATTCCGTATACTTACGCCCCATGCAAAAATAGATATACTTTGAATCAGCACGGCCGTACCCCACCCTGTTAGATGCCCGGCGTGCATAGATTTTAGAAACTAGGCGCGCCAACCGACGTCTGGACTCGCTCAACTTCCTATGACGGTGTCGAACGGCGGAGAATGTATGCCGCTGATTAGTAGGTGAGCTAACTTTGGAGGGATTTATTACATACAATGTGTAATAACTCCAGTCTAATTAATGATTCTGGACAGGTACAGGTGAATGACTGACAGGCTGCACTGCTTCGTGTGATAGAGTGCTTGTTAGGCTTTCATAAATGCCTGATATGTTCACGAAGTTGTACAATCGAGAAATCCAATGATTATTTTGTTTTGCGACTCTCAGCAGCAAATAATCGATAAAGACTTCCTCACTTCTTTTCTCCTACCCAAACATGCAGATGCGATTCTCCGTATGTATATAACTGCGCGAGCGACGTCCCGCCGCGGTTTTATCAGGAGCTTAAGGTGGAGTCAACAACCCTGGCCTCCAGGCTCCTGCCGCACATATGATACGATAGACCGCGCAAGCGAAGGGGCGGAGGAACGCTTAATAATAACAACTGCCCAACGAAAACCACGAATTTTCTATCGATAAGTAAGCACCACCCGGGCCCAGATACTGCCGTGGCTGCGTGCGCGATGTCTCGCCCCCGTTTTATCCTGGTCGTTCTTAGGCCTGAAATTACAACATGCTCAAATGTTCATCCTACGGCATGGGTCTATCCTTTGACATCGCGCCCAACTCCCAGCGTCGACCTCTCTTTATCCGCAGGGGCCGGTACATATGGGACGACGAGCTGCGCGAGCGATGGTGCGGGCGCGTATCTAATAATAACGCTACCGCTCGATGATGATTGCGACCTGCCCCTGGTCCGCAGCTGATATTAATTAAATCCGCAGCTGGAGCTATTTTCTGTCTTTCATGCAGGTTTTTTTTTATCTATCAATTTCTTTATTTTTGGAGTGTTCGATTGCGTCTGAATGTGAACGCTGGTTCATAATTCCAACTTGTTCCAGACTCGACGGATGCAATGCGGGCTGTTCGATGCAGTTTGAAGGAACAATGCAAGAATTTCATGGAGAGCTTAGGTTTTGCAAACAAGAGGGCGTCCATATTTTGAACAACAACAACGGGTTCACGAGGACCTACATGATGGCGGAGGTGAAAAAAACAAAGGGCATCGGCACCGGCATCATCGCGGGCGGGCCGCCCACGGCCGATACGCGCACGGTTCGCGCTGGAGCCATCATTCGACTTCGGGCTCCAAGCTCACGCTGTTCCACGTTCAACTTGAACGCAGCTTCCGAGCTCCATGACGGCGATTGCGTGATGCGAATCTCTCGTCGTGTCCGCATGGTATTGATGATGCAGGTGCCAGAGTACCGGCACGTCCTTTCTTGGGCTCTCTTTCCAGCTGTTGGTTGGCTATTGGCCAGTGTGGAAGGGGGTCGCAGCTTGGACGGTTGCTGACCCGGTATGTTGGGTTCAATGACGGACCGCGGTGTGTCGACATGATTTGGAGTGCGCTATTCCAGTAAGTATGGAAGTTCTCGTGTGAATGGGTGGGTAACGTTAACGCTGCCAATGACAGCAGCCTATGCGTCTGCACTCTCAGGTGATTGTTCATTCGGACCTGTATGGACCTCGTTTCTGTGTGTGTGTTCTTTTCGCGTTTTCTGCATTCTTAGATGAATCTGGGAAGAGAAAACACAACGGCAGTGGTTACGAGAATTCGTTACTCCAACCCTCTTCTGCATACGCAGTCGACGGCTGTTACTTCTGTATACCTTAGCTTTGCCCTTCAAGGAATTCTTCACAATGTTGATCCACGCTACACTACTCCGATCCGCGTTTGATCTCTGACAGAATAGCAATGTCCAAACAGCTATTGTAGGTTTGAATCCCGCGTCCTCTGCCACCACCTACAGATTGATGCCCGCGGCAGTATCTAGATACACCGTGGCAAACGTTATCATCCTAGCATATCATGCCAACTCCCTACAGTGCCAGTTTTGTCTTTGCGTTGACTTCTTTTTTTTACTTAGATGTTCACCAAACGTGTATGTACATGTGACATTTTTTATTCTCTGAAGATCTACTGTGCAATTTCCTCTCCTCCAGGAATCATGACACTGCATTCTGCTATTTTTAATTATTCTCAGGTGCTTCAAACCTCTATCTTCTTAACCTGAGATCCGCGAGGAATGAGGACAGAATAGTCTCCTCCGCGCTGTCGCATCCGCAGTCTTCAGAGCGCTGTAGTTAGACCGACATGGCCAAGTGCTATACTAATTACTCGTCTCCTGACTGGAATAGCAGGGAATGCCACGTTTGTGATTCGTGAGATACAATTTAGAACGTTGCTAAGCTTGTAAATAATACCCTTCAGTGAATAAATAGCATATAGACCTATAAATGGATAGATTTTAATTAGAATCCAGCACAGGCAGAAGGGCTCGAAACTAGAAACAGCACTACACAATACTCATTAATAAATAAACGGGCCTCACATGCTATGTTATATGTTTAAATCAGCTACAGATATCCCACATTTGGAGAGCTTAACTGTATGGTGTGTAAATCCAGTCTTGGAAAAGCTCTTCGCATCATTTTAAAAATAGATGTCAGACAGGCTATGTTTATCGCCAGGGCCGAATATATATTGTACGTACCTGGTCTCAGTTATTTTCGTTGACAGGAAGTTGGACCGCAGCATGAGTGTCAGTGGGACAGTGGGACGGTTCGTTGCGTCAAATGCCCTTAAATTCCCGAAGGAATAGCTATAGATAGCGAGCTTGCTGATGGAATTTTGTAAACGAATAATGCACCAGCTGTGAACCAGGCATCTATTTTTATATAAGTTGACTCGAGGTTGGACTACATAAGGTCTCATGCCCCGGAAAGCTGGTCCGGTTCGATAGAGGAGAATTGAAGCGAACCACAAAGCTTTCCAGGCCCATACAGCGGGTAAAGTTTATAACATTAAGAAAATGAATTCACACATAGGAGTATTTATGACTTACGATTCAGAAGGATAATTGACGACAAGCACGTTAATCAAATTCTTCCAATGTCATAGGAAATTATCTCCGTCGTAGATGTAGTGCTCCTGGGGTGCTCTTGGCGTTTGGTGCTCCTGAATTTGTTAGGCATATAGGCCTTGGCAAGTGTCAAAGAGTATATACTTACTTAGAGTATACTGTAAATACGTCCAATAGAACAACTACCAGATAAACTCCTGGCCTTTCCATCATTGATAACTTCGCAAAAGTGCTCCTAGTAGAAATCAATGAGGTCCATCTAGATGCGTTGACGATTATGGTAGTGTCAATTTTTTCATTGGATCGAGTCCATCTACTATAGCATAGTCTTTCGGGTGCAGCGGCGTTTGTTCTATCCAGTCCTACGGCAGCCAAGAGAAAGATAAATAGAAGGCCTTACCTCCTTCGATGCTCCTGAGCAAATTTTCTATAGATTAAAAGAACTAGACGATCAGCTGGATAATCATTTTGCATGTATATTCGCTCACACCAAACGAAATCGACACTTGGGCGACACGGAATTTGTTCTGAGTAGAAAACAGGAAGCTCTCTTTGATAGCCTACAGAAAAAAATCAAACGCGCATTGCATAATAAGCCTTCAGACTCGTTTGAGTAGCAACCTGTCCTAATCGATGTCGAATACACTTCGTATGAAATATCTTGGCAGGGGAGGTTCTCAGAAGACGTTAATGGAATCCCAGTGTTTGTTGGACGCGATCCTCCTAAGAAATTCCATAAATCGGGAGAAGAAGGGCGTAAAGAGAGCAAAACTTTCAGGAGCTTTGTGGAGATCCAATCTAAATGATAAAGAAGGAATTCAATCTGCGCCTAACTTCATAGAACTTCACTGGCAAGTTATGATCATGAGCCACAATCTAGAGGCAGAATGAAACCTTCCATGATGAGAAGTGAAGAAGAGATTTATCATTTCATAATGTTCATTTATTATATAGGATTCAGCTATAGGGCCATATTTCATGCTGACAAAGAGCATGCATCGGCCGCACAATTTTCACTCGAGAATCTGTTGTAAGCACATGCGAGTGCCCACCCCCGGTGGAATGGGTATCTGTAGATGGTCATTTTAATCAAAGGCTATAATCGTCACGAGACAAACTAGATAAATTGTTCGGCTCTGTTAAGCATCTCAGCTAGATGATTATATACTTTAAACAGAGAAAATGATCGTTAATTTCAACAGACCTCACTCGATATACAAGCGGTAGCATTCATGCATTTATATCAAGATTACTTCCATTCGATGACCAGTGACCACTCATAGGATACACTGAGTAGAAGCAAGAAATATCTAGTTCAATGAAGATTAAGTTTTGTATCCGCAGAATTGAAGTAAAATTATGAAACTTACATACTAAGAAATGATACGAAGTGCATCAAAGCTGCTTGAGCTCTATGGGCAGAGGAAGGGCTGTGATCGCTAAAGGTAGCATGGGCTCGACCATTCTAGCAATTCCCTCGGATCCGCGAAAGCTAGCGAACAGCGTCTCTATGTAGTCGCCCGCCCTAGAGAATTGCAGTACCTTGGCATAGATGGCATACATGGTAATGAATCGGGGATGAGTCAATGGATTGTTCGTACAGCTTTGGTCGTGAAGGGTAATTCTCTTATTAAACACCGCATAACCATGCTCGATCTCCATTTCAAATCATGTGTCGGCCCTTGTAATGGAGGATACAATTAACAACGAAAATAGTAGACCGTCCAACAACAATTTACCTGGTGTACGGCTTCAAAGTACATCCAGTGCTTATTCAACGCGAGTCAGAGAGAATTCGCCAAGCACATTATATTTTCCACGCTCTCGACGCCACCTAACTTCTTCTCAAAGACCGCAAGAAAGTTGAAGTCCGTGACATCGGCGAGCTTCAGAAGGTTCGGGTGATCCGTGATACCGTGAGGGAAGAAGTGCGCCATATCGACAAATTCTTCGCCATACAGAAATGCTTTCGTGCCCAGAGTGTCGGGCGGTGTTTGTCTTGCTGTACCTCTAACTGCAGAGGCTGTTAAGCATTACAGAGCAGATGATTTGAATTAACATACATGAAACGAAGAGATCCCTCATGAAAAGACTAGCGTAGATGTTGACCTTCCTTCAAATCATGGCTTCATCGTACGTGTAGCTCTCTGATTCGTACACCGTCGTCAGAAAGACAAGCATATCCTAACTGGGCTCAAAACAAGCTCCTCGAAATCCAGGTAGAGTTTTCTCCGCCGTAAAAGTTAAGGAACGAAATTGTGATGTTTTGGACACTCGATCGCGGAAGTAGCTTTCCTGAATCACACTTAGTGTCTTGAGGAGCTTAGGGACTTAACATATAAGCGAAGAGATTGGAGGCAGCCGTTAGTTGTACTTGTGCGGATAGGATAGCGACTGATAAGGGCCAATGAGTCGTTGGGTGCATAGAAGACAACTCGGGGAGTAAAAAAGTCAGAGCTTTAGATCTCGAGCCCTTATATGTAGTATCATATCGATGAACTCGAAAGGGAAGCATCCTAAGTTGAAGACCTCCAATATATCGCCACGGTATCTTCACTCGAAGAAGCATCGAAGGAGAGGCATGTGTTAGAACAGGCGGGAAGCTTGAGAAGGTGATGATGTGGAGATTCGGAATTGTATTTCCGAGTTATTTAAATAATCTCGACCAAGTTCTCACGCTCTTTCTAGTCCATCGACAGCACGACCAGAGCACGACTCGGGCACGACGCAAGCACGACGCCACCAATGTTCATAGGGAATAATATATGGCGTCATATACAGGTATTGAGTATGTATTTTCTGGGGAGAAGTCCTTCAGACCTTATTCCATGAGAATTTATTCGAGACGCGATCTTTCTGTGACTATTTGCACTCTGGCTGAAAAGCATATGGTGATTTACTTGGTAAGCAATTGAATTAACTGCAATCATTTAAAATGGATCATAATATATAGAGTTCAACTGTGTACACACGCCGCGGGACGTGGAATGTTACTTGAAAATTGAAACATTGGCGTTGAATTTTAGTTGGAATAAGACTTTGTCGAGGCTTCAAATATAATTCCCGAAGCCCGTCCATTCGGAAAGACCTTGCTTTCGATGGATTCATCCTGCACAACAAGTATGCCGCGTGTGTAAAGTAATAGGAGCCACTTTCCCTCCTCCGCCTCGTACGCTTCTCTGTCAGCTTCCTAGCCGTTCTGTTCTAGAAACCTCAAGGGCACAGTAGAAAACTTTGGAAGATCTTTACGCTCGGCAAAACTGTGCTCGACATTATGCATGACGCCATCTGCTCTCCATGATTCCGTGCAGACCGAAATTTCTGCAAAATCCGCGGGTGCAATACTCCCGATTAGTTGAGGTAACCAAATGTCGCCATGTTCATGAGGTTGAAATAGCGAGATTTCCAACACACATAGATTTGTATTCTGTGAGAGGAAAGTTAGGAAAGTTGCTCCGGAGCAGATAAGTATTTCAGCGGCTCCGACAATGTGCAAGCCAAGATATAGAAGTGAGGGCCTGATAGCTTTAATGAAGCGACTAATAGCTATAAGCCCTGCCTCGGGATCTCCGCGCCAGGAAGTTCCAACGTATAATGCCGTGATGTCATGCGGCTGGATGTATGAATACATAGTTGCACAGACACAGCTGACACCACGCCATTTTACAAGAGACAAAATACTTGCAAAACGCAATGTAAGCTGATTAAATTTTACCTTTTGTTTTCGCAATGGAAAATTGTATAATTTTACCCAATGTTATTTCCTTGTATGGAAATAACATCATGTAAAATGATACATTTCGCTAGTTGGTAAATTTTTGGTAAAATTTAATCAACCTACAATCGATTTTACACTACTTTTTCGTCCTATAAAATACCGGAGCGCCAGCTGTGAGAGTAGCAGATGGATATCGAAGACATCGTCAATATCTAGTATCCGTAGATGAGGAAAAGCGCTGCCCGTGGATGGCCACAAATGTTCATCTTAGGTATCGCATTTATCTATCTTCAAATCGTGGATTTTGAGCTTTCGGAGCACAGGAGAACTGATGCTGTAGAACCCCAGCAACTCGGGAAGGCGGGAAAAGTGCATGGATTCATAGGTGGGAAAGGCAAGATGGTTAAATGATCCTATGGCTGTCTTCGCTTCTGCTTGGATGAGGCTCCAGCCCATATCGTCCAACCAAAGGCTGCGTACACTTTCTAAAAAGATGTGGTTGGAAATTGAGATTTAAACGAGCCTGAAGATGGCCGCGAATGTCACAGCAGTTGCTTATTTCGGCATAAATTCGGGCGCTCACTCAATATCGGGACCAGGGAGAGAGTAGAGGTGACGATTCTGAGCAAGCTGCTGTGGCCACAGCCGGCAGCACTCAATTCTCGTCATGTTCACGTGATCTCCAGGATGTGCCATAAGGGCACTTTGACCGAGTCAGCCTCTTTGACTTATTACTACCACTACTCCTGCACGACGCGCTCGACTTCGACCTCATCGATCCTCTCGACAGCCCAATACCTTATTTACCGTTATGTCCTCTGATTACGAGTTCTCTGATGATGATGGCGATTATTACGATGAGGATATGGCAGACGGCACCCAGGATAGCGGAGGTAGGCATCGCGATATCGCCCGCCTCGTGTGTTCACCGATCTTCATTCTATAGTAGAGGAGCTATCCGAAGACGACAATGATATGGATATGGATGCTTTCGGCGACGACTTTAAAGTTGCACCAAAGGGCAAGCGCAAGCCGTACGAAATAGATTACGAGTCGCTAAGTCAATCCGATGTGGAGAGACTCATGCAAGTAGATGTTGAGCACATCTGTGGGATTTTCGGAGTCGATGTAAGTACGAAGGTTGATTTGCCAGTGGTTTTCTCATCCTCTGTCCGGTAGGCAAGCATAGCGAGTCTGCTACTGCGCTACGCAAAATGGAACAAAGAGCGCCTTATCGAGAAATACATGGACAACCCAACGTCTGTGCTCGTTGCTGCGGGTGTTACAGTGCCAGAACCTCCTGCTGCCGCCACACAAACACCCATTCGCACACATTCCTCCAACTCTACGCCTACATCTCGACGGCCAACACGTGCTACCTCGAAACTTCTAGCGCTCGCCTCTGGTTCAAAATCGCCGACCTCCTCCAAGTCACCATCAGGCTCTCCGACCTCATCCTACCTCACCCCGAAGACAAATAAGACCGCCAAGCCTGACGAGCCGTTCGTGTGCCCCATCTGCTTCGACGATTCACCCGACTTGCATACCCTCGCACTCGACTGCGAGCATACCTTCTGTTCCAACTGCTGGAACGCTTATGTTGGCTCCAAGATCCGTGATGAGGCTGAGCACGCGATCAGGTGTATGGCGGAGGGCTGCGCCCTCATTGCACCGGACCAGTTCCTCCGTACGCTTTTAGTACCCGAGCCCGGCGCGCCTGCGGGAGATCCTGCAGAGGAGAAGGAGAAGACGAAGACATGGCAGCGCTTCCAGGAGTTACTCGTTCGCCACTATGTCGGCTGTAATTCGAGTCTGAAGTTCTGCCCGTACCCATCGTGCACCAACACCGTATCGTGCCCTGCAGCTGCTTCAAAGATGAGCCGGACAACGATGGTGCCGACGGTCTCGTGCGGGGCTCGTGGGATCGGGGAGCAGGGCATGAGCCAGAGCCAGCAGCAGTCGCAGGGCTTGGGACTTGCAGGAAAGGAGCACAAGTTCTGCTTTGGGTGCCCGATCGAGAGCGACCACCGGCCCGTAATCTGTGCGATCGCTAAATTGTGGCTCAAGAAGTGTCGTGACGACAGCGAGACGGCGAACTGGATCAAGAGCAACACGAAAGAGTGCAGCCAGTGCCAAAGCACGATAGAGAAAAATGGTGGATGCAAGTGAGTCGCGTTATTGGCGATCCATGGAATCTCATTGAATGCTCGCCCGTACCTTACTCAGCCATATGACATGCAAAAAGTGCAAGTATGAGTTTTGTTGGGTCTGCATGGGTTGGTCTAGTTATTGTGTTACATTATATATTACTTACCATTACTCAGGTCCTTGGAGCGAGCACGGCACTGCGTGGTATTCTTGCAATCGTTACGATGAGAAGGCCGGAATAGATGCACGTGACGCGCAGAGTAGGAGTCGAGCATCGTTAGAACGGTATCTCCATGTACGTCTACTCTCGTTATCGCGTGTTTCATGGGCTTACATTGTGTCACAACCAGTATTACAACCGATGGGCAAATCATGAACAGTCTGCAAAACTCTCTGTCGATCTGTACGCCAAGACTGAGAAGAAGATGGAGGATATGCAGATCACATCGGCACTTACCTGGATCGAGGTGCAATTCATGAAGAAGGCCGTCGAAGAGGTGGAGAAGTGCCGCACGACGCTTAAGTGGACGTACGCGATGGCGTACTATCTCGGGAAGGGAAACCAGAAGGACCTATTCGAGGATAACCAGAGGTGTGTCTTCTCTTTTCGGATTGCTCTTCCGTCGAAGGTGCTGATGGCATTGCGTATGCTTTCTAGAGATCTCGAAAAGGCAGTTGAAGATCTTTCTGAGCTCCTTGAGTCGCCGATTGAGGCTGATGCTATTCCAACGCTGCGACAGAAAGTCACCGACAAGACTGTATGTGGCTACTCAACCCTGATCACCAGTTGCCTTACTGACATGTTATTCTTGTAGGTCTATGTTCAGAAGCGAAACGATATCGTCCTGGAAGACACTGCTAATGGATTCCTAGAGGGCCGTTGGAAATGGAACGTCTCTGTAGATGGGTTCGATGACCCGACTGAAGTCGCGATCTGATTTCAAAGCATAGCGGCTCGATTTTCTGTTGTTCCCTTCATTTCTATTTGCAACTTCTCCACATATCATCCAACATCTCTCCCTTTCACCGTATCTCTCTAACCCATATTCTACTGCCATATCCACTACACCCCAAGTTCTATGTATTTCTGGTTTCTCCGCCCGCGTCTACCCATATCTATATCTCCCCTCGTAACATTGCTCTTCATTTCTCCGTGCTCTCTTTGCGTGTACCCATAACCCTGTACCTGACCTGTAGATCGGCTGCTTATCAGAGATAATAATAAGGAAGATTCTGTATAACATTTGGGAGAGAAGCAACACCTGTTCATTACCGAGACTCACGCCGCCCGAACGACATGTCTTATGTAAGCGAAGAAGGCACCAACTGGTCGGAAATGTAATTTCAACTCAAAAGTTGCACGCATCATCTTCTCGAGCTTCCCGCCTGCCAACTTATACATCATTCCCCTTCAATGTCTTCGAATGAGGATACTACGGTGACACATTGGAGATTTTCAAGATGGAAGTTTCTCTTTTAACCCCAACGGTTGAGTTATAAGAGCACAAGACGTCGAACGGTATCGGTGGAAGGCAAGTTACTCGGCTGGCACTCTCAGCCTACTTCCCAGAGTCTTGTACAACTCCACAAATAACCGCTCTCTCGCCCCAAGGGTACTGCCTTATTGGGCCCTATTGTCCACTATGCTATCTCCTGAAGTACAGTTCACAGTCGCCTCTGATATCTGCACTCGCATCTTTGGCCTTTACAACTCACAGGGCGCCAAATACGATTCAGGAAAGCTGCTCCAGGGCTTGTCCAACTTACTCCCGCGATCTGGCGTCAAAAACATTAATATATCCTTCCTTAACTTCTATGCTAGAGAAATTCAGACGCTGGATTTCGAAGAGCTCGTTTTTGAGCCCGGCGAGAGGATGCTTGCTTTTCTGACGATGGTGCGCGAATCGGAGGATTATGCGTACGATGAAGCCATGATTCGAAGGAAGGTAGATACTTATGCAGACCTTCTGATGGGCGAGCTCTTCATTCCATGTACGCAAATTCGGGTTATTTACGCTGTAAAGGCCTAACCGCCGCCGTAGTCAGAGGAGTAGCGGGGCAAACACCACCAGGAACGCCGGGGGAGGAAGCGCTACAGAGGGGCGAAGACTTTCTCGATGTAGCATTCTTCATCCCTCATGGCGTTGTGCATTATCCGAATCTTCTGAAGCTCCTGGATATCATGGATCCCGGCTTTCTTCCCCTCCTCGAGCAACTCGGCATCGAAAGCCTCGAAAATTCTATCTCCTTGATGCATTCGCTCCGACTCGAGTTGAATAATTTGTGGGTGTACATGGAAGCTGTTCCACACCAGGTCATTGATTTCCACATTCTAAAACTTTCGCTACTAACTGTATCCTCTATTATGAAGGCAAATACGTATGATATCAAATGGACGCGCGACATCAAGCACGAGCTCCCGTTGAATAAGAGAATTACCATTCGCGACCACAGTTGTACCAACTTGCCTATGCCTCATCCCCGACTCGTTGCCATGCATGCCACCTGTGCCAAAGTGTTGCAATTTTCCGGTGCGGGTAACTACATTGAGGAGCTACTCAGCGTTTCTCGTGGGCCAGGAAATATCGCCAAAATGCTCGAACCATTATTTCCTTCAATTGCCAGAGGTAGGGCCATCCCTCCACCCATCGAGCTCAAGGGGCTTTAATGCGGCTTCGATACACTTAATGTCAGTTTCATGTTGATTCTACGGATAAAAGAACTTATTGCCTCTTTCTAGAAGTTTCTTACTCCCGGATGCGCCGCGAATTTCCGTCCTTTAGATATTCAAACGATACACCACGAACTGCTGTGAATTGTATTGGTAGATCAAGCAAGGTCTGTAAAAATTAACAGCCATCTTTATCGGTTAATAACTACGTGATAATTCCCCAGCTGAGATGCGTGCCGAGAGCTGAAGAGAACTTACCATCGATTACTTAGCCGCGTGTTCATAGCCAAGGACCCAGGTAACACTACTCAGTCACGGTCTGATTTGAAAGTATGGTGGTCCGACTCTAAATGGCTGCACGTTGCACCGGTCTCGACGATCCAGGCGACCTGCAGCGTGGCCTTACATACGCGGCGTAGATGCGAACTTGGAAATGCACCTTCCAGCAGCTTTTCTGAGTATCGTCTTCTGGAGCTTCACGAATGAAAATACCGTAGCAACATATTGGCGATATTCAACATCAAAGTTCCTTTGCAAATCGAATGGTCGACATATAAGAGGACAAAATTTGGTTGAAGGCAAGCTCCTGCTTCCCAGAGTCTTCCACGAACTTCAGAGACTACAGTTCCGTCCAAAGATATTATCTTATTGGATTTTATTATTCGCTATACTATATCCTCAAGTACAACTCGCAGTCGTCTCCGATATTTTCCCTCGTATCATGAATCTCTACACCCCACAAGGCGCTAAATACAATTTGGCAAAGCTGCTCTAAGGCCTACACAAATTGCTCCTCCGATCTAGTGTCAAAAACATCACAACGGCGTTTCTAAACCTCTATGTTAGAGAAGGCTGTACGCTATATTTCGGGGATCTCGTTTTTGAGCCTGGCGACAAAATGCTTACTTTCCTCACAATAGTGTGTGAATCGGAGGGCTTTGTGCACGACGAGGCCATGATTCAACGGAAAACCAACACGTATGTAGACCTGCCAATGAGAGAGCTCTTCATTCCACGTATGTCACCTCGCTTTCTCTGTGCTATAACGACCTAAAAGGCTGTGTAATGAGAGGGGTAGCGGGACAAACGCCACCCGGGACGCTGGATGAGAAAGCGATATCGAAGGGTAGCGAATATCTCGATATAGCGTACTTCATCCCTCACGGTGCCATGGACTACCCAAACCTCCTAAAACTCTT
This sequence comes from Nidularia pulvinata, assembly GCA_036937195.1. Classification (NCBI taxonomy): domain Eukaryota; kingdom Fungi; phylum Basidiomycota; class Agaricomycetes; order Agaricales; family Nidulariaceae; genus Nidularia; species Nidularia pulvinata. The sequence goes on along the minus strand of JASFDH010000176.1, from coordinate 17,431 downwards.
TGATATCATAAATACCGCATTCTCTCATTCCTCAGTAAACTCGGGATTGAAACCCTGGAAAATGTGGTCGGGATGCCACCCTCGCAACGACTCGAGCTAAACAATCTGTGGGTGTACTTTGTAGCTGTCCCGCATCAGGTAATTTATTTAACGATACGTATGATGTGAGGTAGAACAAGCGCGATTTTGACCTGGTGAAGAGAATCATTATAGCTGCCAGTACCTCACCCTCGACTCGTCGCCATGCACGCCACCTGCGCGAAAGTTCTGCGATCCTTTGGTGCAGGCAACTACATAGAGGAGCTCATCAGTGTTTCTCTTGGGTCAGGCGAAATTGTCAAAATGCTCGAGCCTTATTTCCTTCCACGACTAAGGGCGCAGCTGTCCCTCCACCCATCGAGCCCAAGATGAGATGTATACAGAGCTGGCGAATTTGAAAGCTTTAAGTTACAAATCGGTAGCTATTTGTTGGCTATCAAGCTTATATAAGGACCAAGGTAATGCATTACATATCCAGGCGTTCAGCCAAGTCCTGCCGAAGTCGAAACGAGTCGATGCTTTACGTCCACTTTTGATCTTCCGTAGCGGGCCGGGATTTCAGGACACCAATCGCGAGCTCGTTATCTTGGCAGCACTGTCACTTATAAGCGTCTAACTGGGTTTGTTCCTGAATTGTAACCTTCACGACTGCCTATTCTTATTCTGTTCTCTGGATTCCTCTGTCCGGAGTTCTTCGATGGGTGGGATGACACGCTCTGTTTTTGACTTTATCCCGGGAAGTGCTGCTCAGGGATGATGTCATCGTGAGAGATCGATGCACGGATACGGGATAAAGGCAGCGACCCCGAGGGAGTTAGCAATCTATCATATATCAGCTCCTTTCCGTCTGCATCCCGAATCACAATTAAAGCTACTATAGATCTCATTCCGAATCGATCATCTCGTTGACACCTCCCACAACCATGCCTCGCACAGCAGAGACAGCCAGTTTCAAGGTGAGCCTCGGAATCCAGTTATTCATGCAGTCGACGAAACTCATGGAATGTACGCAGTTCAATCACACCATGTTGCGTGTGAAGGACCCCAAGGTCTCACTAGCGTTCTACCAAGAAGTAAATTAGTACTTCTGCTTGCTTCAGCGTTAAAGAGCTCTAAGATCTATCCATACTTTTCAGATCATTGGAATGGATCTTCTTTCAGGTATTTGGATCTTCGTTTTGGATGCTCGAGAGATCTCTGACGTCGTGTCATTGGGATAGTGAAAGAGTTCAGCGACTTTACTCTTTATTTCCTCGCTTTCAATCACGATGGCAAGGAGCTGACCAAGGAAGAGAAGGAGGCATCCCGATTTGCTCGCGAAGGTACGTGGTAATGTTGGTTCAATATGTTATCGCCTGCAACGATCACGTACAGGTGTCCTCGAGCTCACTCACAACCACGGAACCGAATCAGATCCCAATTTCCAGGGCTACGCTAGCGGCAACAGTGAGCCTGGCAAAGGATTCGGCCACATCGCGATTACCGTTGACGATGTGGAGAAGGCCTGTGAACGCTTTGAGCAACTCGGTGTGGCATTTAAGAAAAAGCCCAGCGACGGCAAGATGAGGAATATTGCATTTATTCTGGATCCCGATGGGTATTTCCCTTGTTTTCTCTTGAAATCGGTCGCATCTGACTATCATTTCGTTCATAGCTACTGGATTGAGGTTGTCCCTGGAGTTCTTCATCTCTAACTCAAGCATGATATACAGAAACTTTGATGGAACTCGAAGAATATTTCGTGTAACCATATGGAATATGGAAATATTGAATCTGTATTTTCTGGAGCAAGGAATTGTAGTTTGTGTACTGGATGATACGGCCCGGAGATGATTGAATTAGATCCCCATGCCAAATAACTAAATACAAACTTTCTGCCGCGTTCGGCAACTTCGTAACTCTCACCCACCAAAATTGTTGCTCTGGGGGTGCTTCGTTACAATTCACCAGCGTACTGAGCTACGGACTTGTCATTTTTAGTCATCGCAATCCCGGAGGGCTGATTACTCTGAAAATCTCACTAGTATCGGGAGTACCCTGCTTATTACCATTCATCGACTCGGACACCAAAGCAGAGCAAGCCGAGGGGACCCTACTGCCACACAGATATCTATCTCGATGAAGGACATGAACCCTACATAACTGGTGGCAGGCCTGAAGAACGAGAATACATCTCACATGATACCTTGCAATGGCCACTTCGCAACTATTCATAGCATGAAGAGAAGACAAACGGGAGTCGCGTCGTTCCGCAAATCCAAATGGCATTCGTTTCGTCATGCTAATTATCTTTCAAGTTCTTACCTGGTTCTGCAAAAGGCCCTTCTGTGTCGCTATTTTAGTGGTTTCTCACGACTCTAGATATATATCACTAACGCGCTTTCTTACCTAGGTTTAAGGTATGATCTCGCCCTGTTCACCACGATTCAGAAGGGTAATCTTCGAAGGTCTTGCGTGTAGCTTCGAAGGCTCTTCTATGTCACTACTTGGGTATGCTCTCTCGCCACTCTGGATATACATCACTAACCATTATGTTAGCTGGTGTTCATGCGTCAATCTTGCGTGCTTTGCCCCAAGGTTCAGAAGGAATCACCGCCCTTGCGTCACGTTCCTCTCTGCATCATATGGCAAATTTAGAACCTCGTACGTACGGCAACGGCCGAGGATTGTCCGCACATGAAAGTGAAGATGGTACGAGAAGCGACGCACACAAATACATCGTTAAAGGCAGCATACTTCGTACCCCGGATTCATGGCTTTGGATGTAGACATCGCATTTGGTCGCCCTATCCGCGCTGTCAAGATCCCACAGGAAAGAGAGCCAAAATTTACGCAATACCTGACCATCTATACGGCACACGTGATTGGCCTTCTCTCTTCTGCTTCATGCTACAATGCTCCAGCTTATCTGCAAGAGAAGATCGGAAGTGCAGTCTATGTGTCGCTTCCTACTCCTGCAAAACAATCATCCTTGATCATGCGATGGATGAACTCATGACTTTGCAATATTTATACTCAAAGTGCTGAAGGTTGTAGATCGCTGCAAAATGCTGCTCAGTTCTTCGCTCAGGCTGCTCTATGCAACATCTTTCTTGGGTTTTGCGTCTGCGGACCTCTTTGATCTCTCTCGATTGAAATGGACGCTCAAGAGCCAGAACGGCACCATCAACATCCCCGCATCTGGGCCTCCGTCTCAAGCACACATAGACTTGCTAAGGGCTGGCATCATTACAGAACCATTACTTGAAATCAATGGTTAGTCTTCCTGCTTTGTTGAACTTTATGAACTCGTACTGATCGTCGCTGCAGACTTCACTGAACGCTGGGTTGTGAATGAGAACTGGACTTACAGTGCTGATATAGGGCCGTTCTTGAACAGCGACGCCTTTAAGAAGTCGCAGGGAACTTTGTTGGTGTTCTATGGTATTGATACAATCGCAAACATTGTAACGTTTTCTTTTCGGAACCGCTCAAATTTGCATCTGATTCAGTATCTTCAGACCTTAGCCGGACATCCGGTTGCATGGGTCAACAACCAGTTCCAACAATATACCTTCGACGTCTCCCATATTCTTACTTCTCCCAGAGATACGCAACTGATAGTGGCCTTTGAATCGGCTTGGTACTATGGGCTCAATGTCACTGCAAGACCGGATGCTGAATTCTTTCCAAATGGAAACGGAGTAAGAACAAGCGATAGTGTGAGTTTTCAGGATTCTACGGGAAACTATTCCTAACCTGCGGTGAAGTACGAATATCCAGGGGTTCGACAGTGGGTTCGCAAAGTCGCTTCAGACTTTGGTTGGGACTGGGTACGTTTTTGTCACTAGCATGTTCATCTGCATCTAATGGAAAGCAAACACAGGGACCAGCATTTGTACCCAGTGGTATCTACAAGCCAGCCTATTTTGTTACCCTGTCCTCCTCGAAAAGTTCACAGGACCAGATCGGTAGTCCACCCATCTCACCTGAGCCACCTGCCGACACTACTGCAGTTACTGGTGCGATATTCATCGAGGAGACGTCTGTTGATATCTATAAGTCTGGTCAATCCTTTTCCGTGCCGCCCAATCAGAACGCCGATTGGGTTGTGAATGTCAGCCTCGCTTTACGATCTCCAGCGCAACTAAAATCAGGTACCTTCAACCTAGCGTTCCCAGAGCTCAAAGTGTCGAAGACTTTCAGCATTTCTCCAGCTTCCGCTGTGTCGCCTGCGAGCGGACCTATCTGGGTGAACGCCATCTGGAACATTGCCGACTCGATTCCTGAGCGCTGGTTTCCGCACAACCTCGGAACGCCAAAGCTTTACAATCTTACGGGTACCTTGAAGACTGGCTTAGATACAATCAGCTTCACGATAAGGACCGGCTTCCGTACTATCGAGCTCGTCCAGTCTCCTTACACCCAGAGTGATATTCAGCAGCGAGGTATCATTCCAGGAGACCAGTGGCATTTCGAAATCAACGGCAAAGCGTTCTATAGCTCGGGTACCAACATTATTCCCTTCGATCCTTTTTATGCGCGAACGACCACGGATCAAGTTCGTTGGGTCATTGAAAGTGCTGTAATGAGTGGACAGAACATGGTACATGTCACCAACTGCTATCCGGGCTGAGTTCTTCTCACTCATCTAAACTCTTGTAGCTCCGCATCTGGGGAGGAGGCACCTACCAACCATCTGATTCTTCAATTTCAGGCGGAGTGTATGACTTCTACTCCATCTGTGACGAGCTCGGGATCCTTGCCTGGTCTGAGCTCATCTTCTCGGACTCCTTATATCCAATCAACGACTTTTTGCTGGAGTCGATCGAACCAGAGGTTCGGCAGAATGTTAGGAGAATCAACAAACACCCCAGTAATGCACAGTGGGCGGGTGGCAATGAAATTGAGGGTATCGTTACGACTGCTAACCACACTTTGGCCAATGGGACTCACTACTTGAATGAGGTTAGCATACCCAGATTTGAATCGCCACGCCAATCTGACAGCTCTTGCTATAGTTTGTCACGCTCTTCCAGGATTTCTTACACGGAATTGTCACCTCAGAGACCAGATCTGTATGTCTTCGGAATACGATAAGAGTGAAATAAACAAGTTAATCTTTCCTGGATAGGTACCTTACACAGATTGCTCAACAACCAAGGGTGTTCTCAGTCTGGACCCTTACGTACTCAGATTCAACAATGGAACCCCTGGTGAAATATACGGGAATGGGGGTGAGGCCTTCCTTCACCATGTCATAACGCCAACATTAACGTGAACGAAAGAACGATACAACTACGATGCTAGCCAAGCCTTCAACTACAGCACTTTCCCTGTAACTCGGTATGGGACTTACCCTTCCATTGACATTGGCGCTCTTCTGACCTGCGTTGCGCGACAGGTTTATGAACGAATTTGGGTAAGTGCCGTTTCCACTGCAAATCTTGAGATTAGCTCATAGACGTTTGCTAGGTTCCACTCGATGCCTTCTTTCTACAGCTGGGAAGAAGTCCTCACCTCCCCCGAAGACTTTTCTTTCAACTCAACTGTTGTTATATCGAGAGATCACCACAACCCAGCAGGCAGCCTCGCATTCCCGAATCCTAATTCTCCTGCCGGCCAAGGTCAAATGACATCAGCAGTCGAACTCTGGCTCCCCACTCCAGGGACATCGGATACAAACCAGACCTTTGCGCAATGGTGCTGGAGCACTCAGGTCTTCCAATCTATGGCTATGGTCTCGCAGGTCGCATGGTACAGACACGGAGCGGGCCAAGGGGAAAATAACCTCGGTGCTCTGGTGTGGCAATTGAACGATATCTGGCAGGGCGTGAGCTGGTCTAGCATCGAATACTCCGGCCGATGGAAAGTGCTGCACTACGGCTTGACAGGTGTATTTGCCCCAGTTGCGATCTATCCTTTCTGGACCGCCTCGAACCAGACTCTGCAAGCACTGGTCATTTCTGATAGGTGGGAAGTGGTGAAGGGGACCGCCCAACTGACGTGGTACGATTGGGAAGGCCATACTTTGAATACATCTCGCCACGACTTCACTGTGCCTAGTCTGAACAACTCCTTGATCCTTCAGCAATCCGGGTTGGCATCCATTCTTCCTGCCGGTAGAAATGCCACCGACGTCTGGATGCTTTTGAACCTAACTACTAATGTCGAAGGGCGCACAATGACGAATGAGCAATATGTAAATCCCATCAATTTCTTAAGCTATTCCCTCTTGCTAATGCTTTTCTGTCGTAGTTCACGCCTACGTCATTGGCGGTTGCCAACCTCGTTGACCCTCGTATCTCGGTCGTACGACACAATGATATGAGCTTCACTTTATCCGCCAAAGGTGGCGTTGCGCCTTGGACATGGGTTGATCATCCAGCAGGCACAGTTGGCATGTTCATCGACAGTGTTACTGGACTACCATCGAATGGGTTCTTCCTCATTCCCGGTATAGATCGTACAGGTGTGCATGTTTTCGTAGCTGACGATGAATATCCGTATACTGATGAGAATCACAGTGAAATTTGTCCTGAATCCTGCCATATCTCGAGTAACGAAACCAAAACTTACCGATTTCGTCGTCCGTTCCATCTGGAATAACACTCATATCTGAACAGTACGAAGAAGTCCTGGAAATTTTGCTCGCTTTGCTATCGTATCGTATGAATCGAAATTCATGTAGTCGTGATGTACTCCAAACGAGGAAGCGAAAAGGAGGAACAGAGGAAAACGAAAGGGACACAAGTAGCCCCACAAGAATAAGAATAATAAAAAGGTTTTGAGTGTATATCGTATACTGCCACGGGAGTCCAACTGGCTCTTTCTAAAATACATATACAACTGCTTCGAACAAAGGTCCAGAGCAATAAATAAGTGGCTAGATGCGACGAAAACCACGAGGCGAAGAAGGGAATCACATCCCCATCACTAAAAAACATCCCTCATTAATAGATCCTCAACACAAGCCCCTCATATCCTATTCCGACTCGTCGTCGGCACCAATCTGATGCCCCCATCCAGCGGCATTGGTGTCTCCTCGCTCCCATCCCCGTCGCTCTCTTCCATCCCTGCCCTCTGCCACAGACTCACACTCTCCTCCCTATCATCCTCCCCATCCCCCTTCGGGTACTTCTTCGCCGACCTTCCCCTTTCCCTCTCCCGTGCTTTCTCCTTCCGCGCCTCCACCGCGCGCTGCCGCTCCAGCTCCTCCTCGTCCCACCCGCTGCTCCGCGCCGAGTCCGTCACGGACGGGAAGGATAACAGCGTTCCGCGCGCGGTAATCGTCGGGGAGGCATCGAAGACCTCCCGCGAGTCTTTGCGCGTGGGGAGCTGCTGCCCGGGCGGGCGGGCGAATCGCGCGTACACAGTGGGCGGGGCGCTGTGCACGGCATGCTCGCCAGCGATGCGCGGTGGCACGGCGAGGGTGTTGTATTTCGTGTTGTTGGTCACGTCGGTGGGGGGCAAGCCGGACACGGGAGGGAGGTCGTCCTCTAGAGCCAGCAGGTCCGCTTCGGACCCTACCGTCGTGCGCGTCCCGATTGTCGGGAGGGGCGGGTACGACCCATCCCCTGTGGGTCTTGGCGACCCCAGCGTTGGTCGATGCTCATGCGTCGCCTGCACCTCGCCTGTCCCCGGGCGACCATACTGGTGCACAACGTCCTGGCTGTCAAATTTGATCGTTGGGCGCTTGTTGGGAATCTCCGAGTGTATGGAGTGCGTGCGTACGGACGACCCGTCGTCCTTCGCGCCGGGCATGGGCGCATCATACAGCTGGTGCCGCTTCATCCCATTCAGGCTATCGCCCAGCTGGGCCTGCGTGCTTGGCTCGGGGAGCCACGATGAGTTCAACGGCGCTGCGGCCCCAGACGGCCTCGAGCGGAAATCGCTATTATGTCTTGCGCTGCTCTTGCTCATCCTTCTCGCCGTCCTTGCTCGTATAATACTCCCCACCGTACCAAACGAGCCCCGCAGGGCATCCATGCCCGGGTCCTCGATGCCCAGCACGCCTTTCTCCTGCATGCTCTCGGTCTGCTGGCGCGCGGCCTGGAGGAGGATGGTGGAGCGGCGGTCGAGCTTGGAGAGCGAAGCAGGGTCCACTTTGGACATTTGGAGGATGACGATGCCGAAGCAGATGACGAGGAAACCCATGACGAGGGTGATGATTTGAGAGGCGGAGGCAGAGAGGCCTTTGAAGAGGACCTGGAAGGTGGTTAGTGCGTGCTGCGATTTCGTAAATGAAGAAGTGCCGGCGTACTATGGTCGTTATTATCGAGAAAAAAGTGACTAGAGCATAGCAGTTAGAATATGAAGAACTTCATCCAAGAGAAGGCATCTCACATATGACATAATACGTGGGCGTGACTAGAAAGGTATCAGCAAAGAAAAGTAAGCTAATACGAGAGCGACTTTACCCATAGCTAAGAAGCATCACGTCAGCAACACTCAAAATCGCATGAAAAACGGGTCACTTACCGGTGTTGAATAACGCAAGCGCGATATTAAGATAATAAATTTCCGTTACTGCAAATAACTCCTCATTAGACATGAAACCAGACAAACCACAAAGAAGGAGCGACGCACAAAGCGTGACAACTACAAAGGCCATTAGGAAGTACATGAACCAGAACTTGAACTGTGCAACACAAGTCTATCAGTGCACCACGCACCCCAAAACTCAACGGAACGGACCTGGTTATCGCCATACGCAGTCGTGACAATCGCTGCGCCCAGCCCGGTCGTGACACTGACCGAAATACCTCCAATCATGCTGCACACGAAAATATACCACAGCATGCTCTTCTTGCCGTACCTATGTAGGGCATAGATTTAGCATAGTGCGGACGGAGATTGTTACCGCATGCGTAAAAAGGCGGTGCGGGTGTGTAAGACGGGGTGGGGGTGGGTATGTAATGTTGGGGAGAATGAGGTGTGGAAAAGGAGGGAGAGAGGACATACTTGGGCGCGAAGAAGAAGATAATAACAAGGGATGCGGCGATGAGTATGGAGGCGTATGTCAGGAATCCTGGCGCAAGGAAGAGTTTTTGGAATTCGCGGATCTCGCCGACGGAGGATTCTTGCGGGCCTGTGCACGGGGACGGGGCGGGGAGGATTAGCAAAGATCTATGTAGGGTATGCACGGCAAAGTGAGCTCGGCGTACCGTTGAGCGCTATAATGACTGATCCGAGCTGAAACGCAGCCCAGGCACGGGGACAGATTAGTTATGCACGAAAAGGTGGGTAATGCGGTGAGGTGGGAGGGAACGCACGATGCAGAGGCCACAGCCTAGCCAGCCGAAGAAGCTGAGTGTTTCTTTGAGGAAGATGGAGGAGAGCATTGCGCAGACAACGACGGAGAGGGCGCCAAGAGGGGTCTGTGTGCAGGGTTCAGTTGGTGGGAGAAAGATCGGAGGGGGAAGGGAAAGGGGTATACCACGACGATTGCTTCTACAAATGCGTATGCTGGAACGAGTGTAAGGTTTGGTGTGGGGTGAGGGAGACGGGTGGAGTGCGTACCTGCGAAATTACATAGTTCGCCTAAGATCATCACTAGAGAGGAGAGAGTTGCTTGTAGGCGACACGAACATGGTGGGATCAAGAGGGGTACGTACTGCTCATTCCTAACCACCATAACGGCTGCAATGTTCCCCAGCACGAGTGGTTGAAAAAGACAATTAGCGGTAACCAGCAAGTAACGAGCCCTACTTACCGACTTGAGATAAGCCACGCCCTCTCCTGCTACTCCGCCCGCCTGCGAGCGAAGAAGCCCCTTCTTCTTGAACACAAAACTTGATCCAATGAGCAAGCCACTGCAGATGGCGAGTATAATACCGACGACCTGGGTGATCGGGGAGTAAACAGTGAGCTCCAACCATTCAAACGGTGTTAACCGCGGAATTTTGTTGAACTGACTTTGAGGTTCTTGTTGCCCGCGGTGAGACTGGGCGACGCGGACGACGACGCGGCAGCGAGGGCGGTCGTCGTCGCAGACGTTATTGCGGACGACATGGGTGGTGGTTAGAGTTGGAGTTGGTGCACTGCCGGTCTGTGAGCGCCCTGACAATGACACGGGTGGAGACATGCCTATCCGGGCTCAGCTTGCCGCATTCGGAAGGTGCTGCCGGATATGGCAGGATCCGGCCCGGGTGAATGTCACCCGGAAACGAGGGTTGCGACGGCGGTGACGGTGATCAATCGTTCCTCCGTCGACGCGCAGACAGAAAACATTTTCGCACCCTCGAGGAGTGCTTGGCTGCCTCGTTCATCCATGATCATCCCGGCCTACTCAGCTTTTTCTGGACTGCGATTATCATACGATGGCGTTTGTCGTCCGTGATATGTCGTCTTGACACTTGATGTTGGTTCGCCTGGACAGTACGCCATGGCTACTGTACATATTGGACGCCGGACGTCTTGCATGTCTAATTCGCTTCAAATGCCATACTTCAGCTTCCGTCGAGACTTATGCAAATGACTGTAGCGGGACGTGACGCCTCATTGCGCGTAACTATGGTAAGGGCATACTCTTCTTTTCTCGCGCCCAGGCTCATCTTCTTTTCTTCTCAGCGCGTCATCACATCGTTTTGCATTGCCTGCTTCTCTTGTTAGTGTTGAAAATATATACATAAACCTGGCGTCGAATCATATTCTCACTGTCTAGTATAGCCCCCAGCCTCGGTGAGCGCCGAAAGCAAGAATTCCTCGTCAGTCGAGTTGGCAGCTATCCGCTGACCAAAATACCTCACACAATGTCGACTGCACGTTTACGTGCGTGACGCCCGCCTGCACCCCCGGAGGATCGCCGTTGCGTATAGCGCGCTAGAACGCTGGACGTCTTGCTGTCTGATTCAAGTGTCGTGGGTCGTGGTTCAGTCACCAATATCAACGAATCAATGCAATGCGATGTCCACACGTAATTTAAACTGTAGTGCATTCTCTTCTTTTGTATAATCTTATTACTAGATTCATCCTTCCATCTCTTTTCAGATCATCATCTTGTTCACCACTCTCGGCTTCTCTTCAAACCCAAACCCAGTATCATCTCATCTTCTCCTCAGCCCTCCATCTCATCTCCTGCACCCTCCCTCGTAAGCGTCGAGAATACGAACTTATTATCCGTCGAACTCGCCGCCGTTGCTCCCGCATCTACCGGCACAACAGCCCCCGTCATCCACCTCGCCTCGTCGCTCGCCAAAAACCTCACCGCAGCACCACAGTCCCACCCGTTCCCCTCGGTCTGCAGCAGGCTCCGCATCCGCCTTGCCTCGCGCACCGCGGGCGTCATGCCCTCGTGGCTGTAGATCATGGGCGTGTACAGCATGCCTGAAAACGTACACAATGAAGTAAGCTCGTACTGTCGCTTTAGAGTCAAAGAAAAGACTTACCAGGACACACGCAGTTCACCCTAATTCCGCCCTCCGCATGATGCACCGCCATCGCCCTCGTCATATTCACCACTGCGCCCTTGCTCGTCGGGTACAGCAGCATCGGTGTCCCCCCCAGCAAGCCCGCTACGCTCGCGATGTTCACTATCGCCCCCCGAGTCCCGCTCACCCTGCCCTTTTCATTCCTTTCCATCGCAGGCACAGCGTACTTTGTCATGAGCACCATGCTGAGAACGTTCACCTCCATGCCGCGCGCCCAGGCAGTGGGGTCTACGTCGACCGCTGTTCCTGCTGGCCCCGCTACACCCACATTGTTCACCAGAATATCCAATCTCCCAAATCTCTTTAGCGCAGTGTCGACAACGCGCTCGCACGCCTCCGCCTCTGTAACGTCCGCCTGCACGCTCACCGCCTTTCCTTCCCCGAACTCCTCTTCGATCATAGATACGGTGGCGGCAGCCCAGTCGGGGTTGATGTCGACGCAGACGACGCGCGCGCCAGATTCGGCGAGGAGGATGGCGGCAGCGCGCCCGTTGCCGATTCCTGTCGCGCGCGAGCCGGCCCCGGTGACGATTGCGACACGGCCGACGAGGGAGTGCGAGGGACGTGGAGGGGCGGTGTGGTCCTGGGTGATGGGTTCGGACATGGTTACTTTTTCGTGGAAATACTGGTGAGTGGTGCTTCGTGCGAGCCGATTCCTGTGAGAGCCAATGGCCTGAGTCTTTATGCCCTCGATTGGAGGCTATTTCTACTCTTGGACCACTCGGATGCGGTATACTGATTCTGGGCTCTGGATCCTTGACTCGCTCTGTGAGAATGGCTTGAGTCACATGTGGATATTGGCAATGTCGGTTCCTTTCGAGGCTTTTGCGGCGACGGTTGGATGGATATCAGCTTGAATGCGCTCAGTTATGTAGAGTCTTGAGCAGTTTGACTCGGACTTCACACCATTTATGTAGGAATCTCGTGCTCCCGAATAATAAAATTCTGCTAGCTTTGAACATTTCCATGGTCTACTGAGAACCTATACGCTTCGCTGCTATGAAGTAATACGGAAACAATTGTGAAGTCTCACAACCACTTCGAGATATTCGAACGTCATGTATCCTTTCAACGATGAATAATATTCGTATGCTTACAGCTACACAATCCACATTGCTACAAATATATACATAAAAAACATGAATATGCAAAACCATGAACAAGAAATAAAGACCAATCCATTTGTTATCGTCTATCGCGACACCAACGGATACGCGACAGCCCAATAGCAAAGAAGATGTAAAGGAAGAGAAAAGAATAGAAATCCATCAGACAGACGCTGGACTCGCTGGCTTCCTCCTCAAGCGGCTTTCGCAAGCACACCCGTGGAAGAAACCAAACGTCCTCGAACGCCCCGTAAGAAACAGGGCGCATGTTCTCGGTATAACGAGCCAGCGCGGAAGTCATCGAGTGGATTTGAAGAATGCGGCATTTGTAAAAATGCGAGACTCGGTCAGTTTCTGTAAACAGATCCTGATTGAGTATGTTCTAAGGAATCTAAGTGGGTGGAGAGGGGTTTATATAGGGAGGGAGGATGGTCCGTGCGTGGAGCAAAAATTTTGTGGGCACGTGAGGGGGAAGAGGGATCGGCCGACGGACGGTGCGAGCGGCAGGGGCCGAGGACAATGGGCTATTTGTGCCTGATGTCCATCACCGTCTGCAGGACCGGGCCGTGTCAGCCTAATTTGGAACATGGCATTTTGTTCTTCCCCACACCTCGAACTCCAACTTGCAGATGTTCTCTTATTTGCGCTCTGTCGATATGAAATCGATTCTTGAACCGCGGAATGTGCAAAATTCATTGGTTTTAGTAGCATTGAAGCGGTTGGCTTGATGTGTGAGCGGTGATTTTCTCCTTGGGAAACGTAATTCTCGTAAGTGGATCCTTCGACGTCTTCCTTCTGCGATATTTCAGCATTTTCAGTGGCTGATACACACAACCCGATAAACAGGACGCTGCATCGATGTTCAGACTCTCGGTGTGGGTAGCTTTGTGACAAACCCTGGATTGAAGGCAACCTGTTACCAAGGGCAATCACGACGCAGGACTCCCAGAGGAGTTCCGCTTATCTCCCTCGCACCTATGGCAGCCTGCAGGCTCATCAGCTTATGAGCTTCCTCCGATTCTGAACCCTGTGTTCTCGTTATCGAGACGCTTCGGTAGCTTTGCCCTTGGATTCGATAACACCGGCGGGTGTCGTATCCGACGAGAACCTTGTCACTTTGGCGCTGGGTTCACACTATTAGTGCCACTAGGCAAGCGCTCTTGCTATTCCAGTGCCGTGAAGAATGATTCTATGTAAGCAACGCGACACGCATTTATGCGTTGAATATCTTTTCACTGAGTACTTATTAGCGGATATTCTTAGGGTCAAATCACTCAACTGCTCCCGTGCAAAAAGCCTTTCAGTTCCCCACACCCGCGGAAGAATTACTCGTTGGCCTTATCCCCTTCTTTGCTTCCGTCCTCTCTGTTCTTGACCGTCACGAAGTCGTCTCCGATGTCCCTAATGCTCCCTGAACATATTGCTTCGACATTTTCTCGTGGACGTGTCGTCCCGGCCTGTTTGGCTACGCTTGCAGCCAATCGATGCTCGCCAGCGACAGTGGCTTTTATCCAATTTTGCCTATTGGACGACCCGTACTCCAACTTTCCGGATGGTACTCCCCGCGACTATTCTTTAAATCTATCATCTGACCATGCCTTCTCGCTCAGGAGCTCGGCCCCGGTGCCTTCGCTCTGTCAGGTAGGCGGCTCGAGAGCCCGGTGATCCTCAACGGCGGCCTCGAGGCTTCCGCGCTCGAGGGTGCTGTGACCTGGACTCCTTTTGCGAATCTGACACTCAAAGAAGCCTCTGGAAGCCGTACCTTCTCTTTATTGCCGTTATGCAGCTTGTAGCCAAGCTACCGGCTGTGGAAGACTACCATACTACCCTCCCGGGATTGGAAGCGGCATCACTCCAATCGAAGCTCATGTCTTCTTTAGTGACTTGGCGGTGACTTCATGGTGACATACGGCCTCGAGCGGTAGCATGGTGGCTTTTGTGGTCATCTGATACGGTGAAGTATTTCCTTGAGATATCTCCCTGTGGAACGGACTCCTAATTTGTCGTCCATGATAGCTGCCACCCATCTAGGCTTTGGCAAAAATGCAGCAAAATTTTAGAACCTCCTTTGAAAAATCATAGCACACTCGAAAGACGGCTTTCTTAGAATGCAGGATGGCCTTGTCGACGTTCGATATTCCTGCAGCTGCTTCAGGATCACTCCAGCTGTGACAGGACGCGTCTCGTGACACAAGTTTGAGCTCCGCTCTAAAACGCGTTTACTACACTGAGACGCGTTCTCCACGTGACGTCCTGTCTTATCGCTTCAACAGTCATGTCCTACACCCTCCCTCCCCTCTCAGACCTGAGGGGGATCCCCAGGAAACAAGCCCCTACTCCCTATCTCCCGCTTCCATCTATGGCTTCACATTCAAAAATCTACCGCGATTACCCATCACGCTCATCATCGCCGCCGTGCTCTTCGTCACCGCCCATGACACCGTCCTCGATGCGGCACTCGTATAGTTACGCCTATGTTACATCGAGCCCGCGTCTGAGCCCGGACGTTGGTCTTCCTAGTCGAACAGCCTATTCAGATGACCCCCTGTCCTCATGGAACCGTCTCTACCATCCGGATCTTGCGTTCGACAGCAAAAACCGTCACTATTCTCGATCTCGTGCTGTGTCTAGTTTCGGGGAGGGGGAGTTGTCAGAGTTTGACGACGCGCAGGAAGCATCTGACGAAGTGGACATATACGGTCAAGAAGTTCTGTTGGACGCTACCGATGAGGCGCCAGCCCATAGCTCAATCTTCCACTCGGATGAAGAGGAAGAGGAGGAAGATGACGGGGAGGGCTTCAGTTTCAAGGAGGAAGATTTTCGAGCCACGTATTTCCGTACCTCCGCTGAGCGCGGTCGTTGGAAGAGCGATCCGATGCCCTTCCAGGCCCAGTCCTTCCTCCAGATGCGGAAGTCTGTACCGACGTCCTCATCGGCGCCTCCTTCCAGCCCGCCAATTGGCCATCGGCGTATCTCAGAACCAGTCCTGAATACTGACTTTTTGCTCTCCACTTCGACGCTCCCAGATGCCCCCGATCGCGACGACCCAGTTCCGGAACCTAGCTCTGCAGACCTAGAATCTTGCGAGGTCCCGGTCGCAGATTACGAAACAGAGGACATCTTGCCATCGCTCGCAACTGACAGGGAAAGCAGCGTGGAGATGGATGAGGTTCACACACCTTCGTCTCCATTGCCTCCATCGTCGCCTCCGCTCTCGCCAATGTCCGAATACGCTCCTCCGTTCTCTCGATCGATCTCTCCTCTATCATTTGCACCGTCTTCTCCCCTGCTGGCTCCATCATCTCCGCTATCTACCCTCTCCTCATTA
Source organism: Nidularia pulvinata (assembly GCA_036937195.1). Lineage (NCBI taxonomy): Eukaryota > Fungi > Basidiomycota > Agaricomycetes > Agaricales > Nidulariaceae > Nidularia > Nidularia pulvinata. Next base: position 1,547 of record JASFDH010000176.1, on the reverse strand, counting down.
GATAGCGAAGAATTTGCGCTAGAATCCTCGTCAGTGGACGACAAGATCCGTAAACCTACTTCCTCGACTAGCTCTCCGCCAGCTATTGCCCTCACTTCTGAGGTTAGTCTCATTTACGTCTCGTAATTTTGTTAGCTGACTGAATCGGGATGTAGCCGCAATGCTTACCTGTGCCTGAACCAGAGTTCCTTTCCTCCCCGGCTAAAACTCCATCAGACACGGCGCTAGAAGAGCATGACACTGTACCGGAGGAAATTGCACCTCAAACCAATGGCGTGTTGGCAATCCCTTCCACCTCAACTTTCCCACAAGTTCCTTCCGATCTCATCGTTCCCGTTCCGGCGATATCGCTACCCGACGCGCAACAAGACAACATGAACGCTGACATGGCTCAGGGCACTACAAGTGTCGAATACGAAACTTCCATTGCTGATGACCATGCGGCAAGACAAACTGTGCATGAGCGTAGTCGATCGCCCTCAGTTGATGTGCGGCAGAAGTTCTCGAGTAAGCCCTCCAAAAAAGGCAATTCATTCGTAGCGAAGATTCAGCAGAAGGGGAAAGCTAAGTTAGATGACAAGGCGCTCAAGGATAGGGAAGGGAATGGTGTCGTAGAATCTAGGAAGAAGGAGGGATCCAAGAAAACCGCCTTCCTTTTGGCGAAGGGCGCCTCGGATGTCTCGTCGAAGGAGAAGCGCAGAAAGGACTCATCGTCACAGGAGAAGAGCTCCGAAGGTCCTGCTCAGAAGAAGCGACGGACATCTGCTGCCCCAGTCGAGTCTTCATCTCCCTCTGTGCGTTCGCTCCTGACAGCCCCAAGCAATGGTACCCAGCACGGACTCTCCGATAAGAAGACGAAGCTGGAGGTCAAGCGTCGCCTGGAGGAAACCGCCTCTGATTCCGCCACGGAGCCATCGTTACCCAAATCGAAACGCCAGAAACACAATGAAGCACCCACTGCGGGAGCTAAGCGGCGCGGCAAGACGTCCGCTTCCTCCCCGTCCTTTGTATCGACTGCTTCTAAAGCAGAGGGGCCTGCAGCACCAGTGGATCCCGCAGCGGCTGCTTTCGATGCAGAAATATGCGGTATGCTTATCGAGACCATGGCGCTCTCCCGAGCCTCTTCGCTTCCCATCTCGTCCCTCTACAAAACCATCACGCAGAACCGGCCCTCTCTCAAAGAGGAGCGAGATGAGCACGAGTGGTATGCGCTCTTTGAACGCATTCTCGAGAGCGGCGTAGCGGGGAAAGGGTGTGGTGTGTTCGGCAAGGTAGAAAGTAGTGGCAAGGTGAGTTGTCTTGTTGCACACCGCCTCCGACCCTCGAGGTGCCTATTTTAGGCAAGGGGGGATGATAAGGTGACAGCATGCTGATAACACGGTGTATTTATAGGACGACTCCGAGCGTCCGCTGGAGGCGAGGTGGTTCTATGTTCCCGAGCTGGACGAGGACCAGGAACGTGCAACGCTGATTCGGAGCATGATGCCGCGCCCTGGCAAGAGGAGTGAGACGAAAAAGTACAAGCAGTATTATTGGCGCCCGTTGGA
>JASFDH010000175.1:0-32675 GCA_036937195.1 Nidularia pulvinata | reverse complement strand
AGTGGTTGTCATTTCATTATTGCTACTGGAATTAGTGTCTTTTTTGTACTTTAGTTTTGGTTTCTTGTGTACAGTTCCATTTTTTGATTGTTCTTTCCAGTTTATTTCATGTACAACAGCTTATATTTGTCTTCACTTCTCTCTGCTATGCCATTAGCTTTGTCTGTGTAAGATAGTAGTTGTTGCCTATTTATTGCTACTGGATTGGTTTCTTTTTCTGTCACTTTTATACTTGAATTTTTATTTCTTGTATACAATTATCTTCTTTCAATGTCTTTCTTTTCTTCTTAGTGACAATGTGATTTTTGAAATCTAATTGAATTCTTTTTTTTATTTAGCTTTCTTGGAAACTGGCTTATAACTCTTCTGGCTGGTTCACTACCTCAGACTCTTGCAGCTCCAACTGAAGATCCATTTCCTGATCTATCTTTTCAAGTGTTCTCTAAGTTTGTGGAGAATAATTTCAGCTCCAAAGTTTCCCTGGCAACTGTTATAACAGTTCTCTTTACTCTTACAAATAATCCTGAGTTGTTACAAATTTCATATACGAGTAATCTGCTATGCAACATATTAATATATATATATATATACAAGAATGTATTTTGGGCATTATGGCCATGACTCTGGCATTGGCATCCATTCCAGGCATGAATGTTAATAATATAGCTACTAGGGAACAAATGGTGGTTCAGGAACCTGGAGATGTTCTTGTGAACATGGTAAAAGTTCCCACCATTGCAGGCACAAGTGCAAGGCTGTGCATGAGATGCAGCAGCAGTTAATTGGTGATGCCAATGCATAGGATGAGCGCATTGCTGACCAAATAGCAATGAATGAAAAAGGTCTGTACTGCTGCATAATATAATTTGACACCACCCTCTCACTTTACATTTAGAGTGGGTCAAGGGTCATACAGTTGTAGCAGAGGCATCTGTATCTTACCTGAGATGACCTCCACCTGAATGGGCATGACTATCCAAAGATCTGCAGTTCACAAGGTAGCCATGGATAACTGATTTTGAAGGGTTTGCCTTGAAACTGAATGAATCATCCTCATGCTCCTGCACATCACCAAGAACAGTTTATGACCCTCTGAGAGCAGTGATGGAGATACCATGCACAGTATATACACTGGATGGAGTGCAACTCACCAAAATTCAAGTCCAACCTTGCCCAAAATGTCATTGTAGGTTCATAGGACCTGAATGCACTAAACAGGGGGTTATTCAATTACAACAACACAAACTTATTTGCTCATGATATCTTGAACAACTACATTAGCTTGTACACATCCTCAGAAACTCCCTTCAAGGTGTTCCATGAAAGGATGACATAATACTATATGGACATTCAATCTGAGCACCTCTTTTGTCATGTGGACATCTTTCATGCTGCCTGGTTTGAGTATGCAAAAATTCTGCATTTGCATTGTGATATGACTTGCCCCAAGTGTGTAGATAAGCCTGAGGACATGATCTGGGATGGGGTTACTGTATCTTTTGGTCAGAAGCATTTACTGGGCTCACTGGAGCAACCAACAACTCTTCATTCCATTTCAAGAAATAGTTGCTATATTTCTCTTTAGCAATGTGTACCAGATAAAAACTTCATAGTCTGATACAGAAAGTTTCAGCAGTTCATTTCTAGCTTTGAAACAATGTGTAGCACCCATAACAAAAAATATTGGAGGTGACAGAGACAACAAATCAGATTCCATAAAAGGTAGTAATTTGGACTCTGAGGACAAAGAAGCAAACAGAAAACCTGCTGATGAAGCTGCTCAATAGGCTGAGGAAACAGTGGATGCAATTCCAAAGGCCACTCATGGGCTGTCAATGGCAAACAAAGCAGCTGGATTGTTGTTTCACAAGCATTTTGGTATGCATGCAACAATTCAAGGAGTGAATGGACCTGAGGTGTATAAGCAAATGTTCACCCAGGTAAGCACAAAATTTTGTGATTATCTCACCTGAATCTTATTTACAGCTATGTGTCGAGGAGTCAGTCATGCAGATGGTACCAAGATCTGCAATAGAAAGTCTGAAGGGGTTTAACTGTTCCACCCCTCCCCCAGAGAACATGTCTGGCCTGACAAATATTCCTGCTATACATCAGGCAGTTTTCCACAAGAGATCTGAACAGAGTATGGTGTTGGACTCACTCAGAGGTGTTTGCAAGTGACTAGAAAAGAATGCAGATGAGGTGTTAAAATTTTTGATCATACATCCAAGACCTGAACTGCATAGTACCACTTTACAAGAAAAGCTGTGGGCAAAGGTAAGTATTACCTTAGGATCCAAACAGATATGATATAATCACATACACATTATAGATGGGCTGCTTTTATGGGAAGAAAAGGCTCAGGAAATGATCCCAATATCCCTATCTGAAGCATGATCAAAGACCTGAAAATGCTGGTAAATGAGGTGCCAAATGCTCAAAGTTCTATTCAAGCTATGGACAAAATTGGTTAACAGGTAGTATCATGGCTACATGGTGCACTCACAGCATTTATGGATTCCACTGCATTCCTAAGGGAGAAGGACATAACAACATGTTTTTGGCAATCATTACCTACTGGAAAAAGGCACCAAAGCATATCATCTATGACTTTTCTTGTGTTCTTGGGCCCTATTGTATGACATGTGAACTAGAATTCTTTACTGACACCCAGTTCTTTCTTGATAAATTCCATCCCCATGGACATACCAAGTGTTCTTCAGTTTGCTTTCTTGCAAGCTATGAGGCATCAGACCCCCATCTAGAGGCAATAAACTCAAGTGCAGCAGAGTGTGGCAATAACAGCCTGAAGAGGATATGAAAAGTGGCCATTTATATGTCACAGGATAGGGCAAGTATCTACACACAGATATTCTTCACTATCTGGAACCAGAAGCAGATACTGAAGATGGTGGCAGAAGGGAGAAAAAAAGTATGATATCATGCTGAAGTGGCAGGAGTCTTCTATGACAAATTTAGTTGCTTAGTATAGATGCTTAATATAAATGAGACATGGTAATATAAGAATATAATGGTGAAAAAATTACACAAGGATATGACTGGTCAAGCATGGGAAGGAGTTGTTGATCACATGCTGATAAAAATATAACCAGTCAGAGTATGAGGATGGACTGGTGAAAATATTACTACTCATATCCAGAACATAGAGCAGTGAATATATTACTGCTCATGTTGAGAAGATATGAGTGGCAAAAATATGACCAGTCATGTACTCAGAAGAAACTGGTGAAAATATAACCTGCAGAGCATCTGAAGAGGGAGTAGTTGATCGAGTGCTGACCATATTTGCAATCACTAGTGCTGCCAAAAGGGATATCAGTGCTTGGCAGATCAAAAGATTAAAATGAGTGTATATATAATACATATTCTGGATCTCTATAGGCAAAAATATGACCAGTTGTGTACCCAGTGAAAAGGGGGATGTAGTCTGTATAGTAGGATGACAATAAAATCATTTTACTATCCTACAGACTGGTCACAACCTCTCAAGTTTCTTGGGGGCAAGGCTGAAGTAAGATAGTATTCAAAAATGCGATACAAAATGCACAAGGTAAGATAAAATGATGTCTGACACTATGCTAGCTAGGTACAGTGAATGGTCTTCCTTTTCACATATCTATCTATAACTCTTCAAGATGGTTTTCCTTTCTCTTAGAGCTTACAAGGTCACTTCATTCTAAGGGTAGATTGGTCTCCTTTCAAATATAAATCTCTTAAATCTACAAGGGTGGTCTTTCTTCCCTTGTAAATACTAATGGTCTCTCTAAAAAATAGACAAAGGATGGTCTTCTTTTCCCTCTTTAATTCACCAAAACACAGTGGTCTTCCTTCAGTCTTTGGGTGAAGATTCTGGGGGATGATCTTCCTTTCTCTAGAAATTGCACTTTCACTACCTAAGCCAAAAGGGATGGTCTTCCTGTCCCTTAGACTTCTCAAATCACTAACACAACTCTAGGACTTAGTCCTTGGCTGTGTCATATGGTACTCAGTTTGTCACTCTCTTAGATTAGGGTATAGGGTGGTCTTCTCTCTCAAATTGCTAACTCTAGCTAGCACTTCTGACTTTGAAACCAAACCAGAATCTGCTCATATCTCTGACTTAGCATTGCAGGAGCAGATGAGCTTGTCACTGCAGATTGTATTGTGAGAGAACAGGGGCAAAATCCCTGTTGTCTTCTTCCTTCCTTATCCTCATGCTTTTATCTCATCCCAGATGGCTATTCTTAGCTCATTTCTTGGCCTGATTTTTTATTTCAGGCATTGCTTACTAGCAATCACATTTTTATTCATATTTATTCTCTGGGAGGGTGCCTTGCAGGTGCCTTTCTCCTCTTTTTTGCTCTCTTCTTTGGGGCCTGACTAATCATATCTGAAACTTTGTTCCTTCATGTCTCTCTTACTTATCTTCTGTCTGTGTCTCATAGGTTTCTTACTAATGTAGCATAGACCTGTATATTCCATTTACTATTATGTTATGTTCCATCTGCATTTGATTATCCATATGTTCTGCTTTCATGTGACATTCTCCTATGTTTCTTATTCTTTCATTGTGTGTGGCTGTTAGGGCTCATGTCTGAAGCAAAAAAAAACACCACTGTCACTTCAGTTTGGCTGTACTATATCTGCTCTTGGTTATGGCTTAGCTGTATTGGTTCCCCCTGGGTTCCAGATGACCCTGCTATATTCAGCACTGCTGCACTCTGCATTTTCCTTCATTATAGCTAGTCTGTTTTCTCTAGTACTTAGGGTTTCATTATTGTACTCTGTCCTGTGATAGCTAGCTGTCTTCACTCATATCATAATTTAGATGGCAGTATGTGGTTTTCCCTTAGTGTTTAGGTGTAGATCCACCTAGGGTGTATCACCAGGAGAGACTGGTGAAAATATGACCAGTTGTGTGCTCCAGGAGAGACTGTGTCAGATCTTGTTCCAAATGTTGAAATAAGAACTAGAGGTTGTAGGTTACAGTAGTGCCACAACTGAGGAAAGCAAGATATTGATGACTATAGTCCAAATCAAGTGTTAAGGGCAAGTTAAGACCAGTCAACATAAGTTTAAGGGAAGGTTGGAAGAGGATTGGAAGGTTGGAAGTGAATCAGAATGACTTAGTAGTAACTTAGTCAGAGGACTAGGGGTGATCTTAGTTGATATTCAGATTGGAGACTATGGTACAAGATAGGGCTACTTAAATACAAGTATTGCTAATTGTAATAGTAAAAGCAGAAGTAGCAATACTATGGATACAAGGAGCAATAAAAGTCCTTGACACATAACAAAAGTAGCAGAGACAAAAGCAGAAGTGTAACTGAGCAGAAGTGTACTTAGAAATGGTAATTTTATAATGAGCATCAAATAATAATAATAATAGTTTGGGGTTTAACAATGAATGGAAACAGGTGGAAGATGTTGGAAGCATAGCAGGAAATCATATCATAGTCAGAAAGTGTCACAAGATGTCAGGAGAGATTGTGGATGTAACAGACTGGTGAAAATATGACCAGTTGTGTACTCAGGAAGACTGGTGAAAATATGACTGGCTGTATACTCATGAGAGCATACTCAGGAGAGACTGGTGAAAATATGACCAGTCAGGCATCTGGTATACATTTTGTGACAATTTTACCAGTCCTACTTCATTACTATGCCTTGTTATATTTCCACCACTTCCGAATATCACCAGCACTGGGTCAGTTGGTGATATTTTCACCACTAATAACCCTGATAAGGAACTGGTGAATAAATAACCTCTAGCCTTGATTTCATTTGTGTAAATCCTTGTGTTGGCAGGCATTTGGCTGGTCAAATCGTTACCACCAAACACTCAATATCATTTCTGTATGGTATGTATAGTGTATGTTCGTACTAAGGTTCTTAGATAGATATTAAAATGGGTTTTTTGTGTATTCGTGCTCAAATGGCGAAATGGCATCCCACTATCCATTGTGATGATAACCGTGACAATTGATTCAAACGCCCTAAATTCACTGCTCCGAGAAACGGAAATGCTCCTACACTCATTCGTTGCTTTTTATCCATAAAATAAATAAATAAATAAATTTAGTTTAGAAGGCCAAACGTAAGTCTAGCAAATATCTTGGGGACACTTGGATGGGAATGTTTTTTAACTTTCGAAATGGTCAGTCACCTGGTTAGCCATAATAGCTATGACTGAGAAATTTGTCCCACTCAAGTGATCGCCGATTACGGCCGGTGCCGCCGACTTTCAAAGAACCCCCGCTTTCATTTTGTACGAGGATTTCAGCTGAAACCCTTGAAAGTGGGTTTCCAAATAGAATTATCCCTATATGTTTACTCTGAATTTGAACCTCAGAATGTACAAGCATCATGTTAACCGGTTTAGAATGTGCATCTTAGATGGTGTTAGATGGCTCATAACTATTAAACACCGCCATTATCGATGGTAACGATAAGAAGGAAGCCATACACAGCACAGAGCTATATTACGTGCCTATGTGAATACAGATACGGTGTATTGCTTCTAATAAACGCTTCATGATGAAATCGATGAGAACGGGCGTCCAATTGTGCTCTACAGAAATGCTAAGAACTAAGCAATAATAACGAGCGCGCGTGTGTAATGAGCTCCTCTCAGCTAAACCTACGGCGACATCGTAGCTGCTGTCAACTCACCCTATTGCATCATCGTGCCAATCACGCACCGCTATCCTTCACAATACAGGATGTACAGCTTCTTATCGATCGCTGGAGGTGTAATGATAGAATTCTTGAAAAAATCACGTATAAGTACGGCGCCTTACATTTGAGTTTCAATATCCCTAGACCACAGTAACCGTTGGAAAAACCGCGCTGGATCCTACGGTAGTGGAAATGCAGTACCTTATAATGGACCATGCTAACGGTATGTGATACAATATCATTCGAGATATGATATCTAATATCCTGTATTATCGTTCAGCTTCCGCCGGGTTGCCTCCTGATCTGAGCGAGAAGATAATTTGGTTGCCACCAGTCCTCGAGACCACTCCCAACAATGGTTCCGAGTTACCATCTAACGCATCGCCCAGTACAGGTCATACACGTCCAGACACCGCAGTTGGCATTGCCGAATCTAAGGCAAATTCTTATGGGTTTTCAGATGAGATGATTTCAGAAGTGCGTTCTCGTATTTCCTACGCCCTGTCTCCTGCGGCACAGCTGGAAAGCATCAATGCCTATAAATCACTGTCGGGCACGGATAGTGAAGGCGTACGCATTCCAGAACCAGTTGTTTCCCTGTATTACGCTAAAGAAGGATGCCATGAGATCATCGACTCTATTGTCAAGTTAATTGCAAAACAATTGGACCTTGACATTCTCGCATTGGACTCATTGGAACTAGCTCTCGGGGAACATGGATGTTTTGGAAAAGGTATGCATCCATTATGCGAATGTTCGCCATCGGCTCTTTATGTCGCTTGGCTAACTCAGAATTTGCAGTTATTGCTGATGCAATTTCGGCGTCATATGAGGATCTAGATATCACTCTCACTGACAAGGAAGGGGAAAAAATAGATACGGTGGAAGCGCGTGCTGAGGACGACAGTAGTGGCGATGAAAGTAGCGATGATGAATGTAAGGTACGGGACTTACTTCCCGGACACCGATATCCTAAGAATAGATTACATACTCTACGACCCTGCGTCGCATCGTACTTACTTCAGATTACCTGTATTATACATATGAATTTCACACACTCCAAATCACCTCCAAGCATTACATGCTACATTCATTCATGTTTCCAATTACCATATAACTGTGAAACCCAAGAGATTCCGAAATAAGGGGTTTATTACCCATTTAGCTAACAACAAGTATTTAGAATAAGTATATAAGTAGTATAGTCGTAGAGTAGTTAGTCAGTCTTCTTGAATCGAGTACCTTGAATACGCAACGCTCGCTTATTTCTAAGTACCCTCTCTCAAAGCTCTCTCGTGTTTGCCTAACTTCATCGCTCTCTCACGCTCTCGAAACTCGGCAACCTCACAATGAAGAAGTAAAGAAGAGACGAAGGAGGGAAAAGCGGAAGAAAGAAAAGGAGAGAGAACAAAAAGATAAAATAAGGAGGAAGAGGATGGAAGAAGAAAAGAACAAGGTGGACAGTGCTATTCAAGATGTCTTCAATTCCATAATCGCACTCCAGCGCCATCATTCCGACTCCAGTAGTCCCCAGGAGACGAAGGGTCGTATCATCTACTTGCGAGACTTTGGGAGTATCGCAGAATCCTCAGAGCCTCTTCTTATTCGCTTAGCCCGCAGTGTTCATGCCCGCCGCAATGCAGAATCTGGCCGCCTACAGCCCACGGTTCTTATTAAAGGCTTTTGCAAACAACTAACCGGCACTGTTAGTGACGATGAAGACGATTACCCTTGGTCGTTCTTGCACCCAACGAGGTCTGCTTCCAGCAATCGACTTAAGCAACAGACTATTAAAGGTCTCCCAGAACCCAGTAATAGGCTTTTCCAGCTGCCTAGGTCATCCAAACAACCATCAATGTCTGCATTACCGTCTGCGTTCTTTGTTAAATCTTTGAATTATTCGAATTCTCATATCGGATCTTACTGCACGACATTCACGGGCACGTTCACGTTCCAGAACTTTGACTTCCCTCTGGTTGCATCCAGTCTTTTGGTTCTTCCAAACAATAGCAAATCCCCGGATTTTCGCAAAATCGAACAACGTCTCTCCGACAATAGGAAGGGTGTGATAGCTAGCGCGTGGTTGAAGCTGTGCTTAGCCTCTCGTGGTGCCGTTGCATCTCAAGATATTCTAAGCTCAATCAGCCAAGACAATTCCATTCGAACTTCTCTGCTCCTGGACACAAAGTCCAAAGGCACTCATCAAGTGGCTTCCCTTCTCGAACTACTTTCAAAACATGTTGATTCTGCCATTACAACGTCGCTGAATCTCATGGTGTCCACCGCCTTTGGGTTATCAGCTAGAAGCGATTCTCCAGATGCCCCTACAGAAATTCCATCATCTACATTCGTAAATGCATACCGTATCCTTATAGAGAACTCGAAAGCTCGAACTCGTTGGCTGGACGGGTCTGATACGTGTTAGAAATAGATATTGTAAATAGTCATTTAGATACGTATATACAGACTTATTCACTCTTTACATAATTTAAACCCAGTAATACCTCACATCGTATGAGCAGAGATTGTTAGGTTCCATTATCAACATCGTTAAGTACATACTACCTTGCAAATATCTACATACATCAGGAAATACCCAAATTGAGAATCTTATACAATTTTGTAAAGTTCATAATAATCACTAAAATTTTGTCCAATCTCTAGCTGTATTAAGATCTTCTTTGTTTTTGTGTAATATCTGAAGGTGTTATTCAATTAAAGCAAATCTATTCACTGGTACATAATCGTATTCCAAAAGGTCAAGGACATTGTTAGCTTCTCATGAAGTTTGACATTGTGGGTTTAAAATCCTCATTGACATTGGACTAGGCTTTAGTGTGATAGTTACTTAATTAATTCTAAAATAAAATACTGTTGATGTGAAATGGCATTATATAGTATTATTCACAAGACATTGTGATGCTACTATGTTTGAAAGCTAAGTGCTCAGGTCCTACTACCAAATTATCGAGCTTGAGCACCTTAAAGTGCCATAGAGTTAAAGCAAATCGGAGCCGAATTGGAAGCGAGTTCAAGGACTCAGAAGCGAACAAATACTATGAAGCAAATGTGAATAAGGTGCTTGGAACTCCGACTAAAAAGAGCCAAATAAGAACCTGAATGGGCCCAGTCAATATCATCGTCTTGCCCCCATTCTACCTCACCCTGCCATTAGCACTCAAGTCATCTCCCCTCAATTCTTCGATCCACTCTGCGAGAAGCAGTAGCGCTCTCCATGGCCACACAGGTGGTCGTCAAAAGGCAGTGTTTGTAAGTGAATTATCACAGTGCACACTCGGAACCTGCTCTGGACTTTGCTGACTTTGAACCACACAGGCATTTCTATTGCACTTTGTTTTGTGGACTACTGCTGCCGATCTTCTAGCAAGTAAACTTCTCTTCGTCTAACATTTACAGGTTACCTGAATCACTAGCCCCCTTTGTAGTTAATCACTATATCTGTTTAATCCATAACTTGAATGTAACCATTAGAAATAGTTCAATATATTGTTACTCGGGCAAAAGGAAAAAGCCGTGGCAGGCCGTGCACGGCCGTGCATTACCGTGCATGGCCTACCGTGTGGTGAGGGGGTACCGTGCAGTACCGTGCATGGCCTACCGTGTGGCGAGCAAGTACCGTGCAGTACCGTGCATGGCTTACCGTGTGGTAGGGAGTACCGTGCGGTGGGAAAATGTGAAAATCCGTGGTACAGCTGTAGCAATTCATGCAGCTTTCCCAATGCGATGAAAGGTGATTTCAAAAGCTCATACCACGCTCCCACTTTCCGGATACACTAGCCTGTTAAAATAATTTTTTGTACATCTATAACATCAGTTAAGACTAGTAAACTCGTTTCCATGGTTAATAACTCTCCTTAGAACATTTAGGGGTTGGGTAGGGAGGGTATGGGGGTAGAAAATGATGAAATTTCGTTTTTCAGATATCATGGCCCATAAATTCATGTGCTCGCATTTCTAAAATGTCCCTGAAGACCATATTTTCGAATAATGAACTGGTTGGAACAAGTTGCAATATTATCGAATATGTTCTCGTGATAAATGAGACTAAATAGACTATTCCATGAACACCACAAATGTGTAAATAAATGATCTACATATCCTTCTTCTTGCGAGGAACAATGAGTCGTGGCTTAGGTTTTTCCCTCTTTTTAACAGGCTCCACCGATGGTATATAGTGAATGTAGTCTGGTCCAGGCTGTAATATCCAAGTGAGTATGATGCATAAGGAATTACGGGAGAGCCTCATACCTCGAGTTCCTCATCATCCCCAATATAATCTCCTAAATTCCATTCAGCTGGCACATAAGCATAGGGATCCCAGTTGTCATGATATCCAGCATCCAAGCCCCATTGGTAATACCCAGCCATCCCAGCTCGAAAAGACACCTCAAACATTTCCTCTTCCAGCCGTTCCAAGCATCCTCTCTCAACGTCAACATCGATTAGCCTTGGCAGCGTTCCAGTAAATTGAACCTCCCAAGCCTGTAGAAGAAGGTCTTTTCTTTTGAATTTTGCCATCTTCAGATCAGATTTAAGGCGATGGGCAATATAGAGTGTGAATGCATGGGCAAGTGGTAAGTATCCAAGCCATAAAAGTCGACATTTTTTGTCTTTGAAAGTAATATGAACGTCAAACCAGTTTGCAATTTGAGCTCTCTCCTCCAGTGAAAGCAAGCCGACATGTGGAACTAGAGTTGTTAGAAGAGGCTTCTTGGTGGTTTCAAGCCAGGTTTTCGCAGGGATTATCTCTCTCTTCAGATGATTTGACTCGCAGGAGAGCAAATTTGTAAGAAGCACCTTAAAAGGTGAGAGAATTTTGTCGACTTTTTCTGTGTATGGAATTGAGGAAGGATCTGAGAGAATATCTTCGGATGTCTTAATTTCATATGCATGTTTCCATCGTCCAAGCTTAAATAAATAGAAATTAGCGACAATCTAGCATAAGATAATAAGGTTAACATACCCGGATCGCCCGTCTTTGGCCTCGATTTCACCAGAGAGAATCAACAATATCTGGTGAATTAAAGGTATAGATCCCACCTGCGACAATTTCAAGTTCTGTGCTCTTGGTGAAGATGTTCTCTCTCCATAATTTGACCCTCCAACCTTCCTCAAGCTTTTGGATGAGACAAGCTGGATAATAAAATAGGCCAACTCGAACAAGAGCACCACGGCCAGCTCTATGAAAAAGATTAACACTGAAATGATATCTTTCATTCTCTGCGCACCTCAAACGATCATCCAATGGTTTGTTATATCTGACATGCTTCTCCAGCTGTCTATAATGTCTGTCTAATCAGTGTGTAGATGTATACTATAATGACTCACTTGCATTCAGAAACTCGTAAATTGAAAAGCATGCTCCGTGGATCGCAAAAATCACAGATAAAAGAAGAGTTTTTTGCAAGGTTACTTGCCCTTCCATCCCGCTGACATGCAATGTGCGACCAGTTCTTGCAGTCCTTGCATTGAATGGCTTCCCCATGTTCCTCACTGCGATAATGAATGTTACCATCTCTGACTATTCCACATTGACAGTCCAAGCCAAACAAGGAATCTGGAAGAGATGACTCTGAAAAAGAGCTAGCAGAAACATGGTGTGGATTCTGTTGAGTTCCTGGTGGTCCTGGCTTCATATGTATAGTCTCTTCTTTGGATTCCGGATCCAGGGATCCATCAGTGTTTGTATTGTCAATAGGAAGATTTTGAGAGACATATTTGAGAGTATTTGATTTGAAGGGGTTGAAAATCCAGGTCCTTTGCTTAGCCTCCAACTCAACAAAGTCATCCAACTGGTAAGTCATCGAAAAAAGTTTATCTAGACAGGTGGTCGAGAACTGAAAGCTGAATCTTTCAGCAAGAGCACTTGTCTGGATCTCCAAAAATTTGTCCTGAGCTTTGGTGCCTCCACGAAGAAAGTAGAAAACCTGGTATACAACGAAACCATCAGGAAGATCTATATGTTTCCCAGCTATATGAGTCAAAAATCTCCCACCCAGTTCTTCAACTGGATGTCCTTTGTGTTCCATATCATCATTGGTGTAGATAGTCTTTTGGTCGATTGAAGCATATCGAGCAATGAAGTGATTTCCCTCGAGATTATTCAAAGCAAGGCCTACAAGGTCATAAATGAGCCCATGACTTTCGGCAAAAGAGTCAGTATCAAGAGCAAGTGTCAGAGGAAAGTCCCAGATTTGAAGCCTGATCATTGGATCTTGGCATGCTATGCTTTCGTTTCCAACTTCAACTGCATAAAGAAGAGGAAGTGAAGCCACGATGTTCCGGTTATCCATGTGTTTACCAGGACACTATGGAATGCCTTCTTTTGATGCCCGCAAGAGGTAGCTGCAACACGATTGCCATCAATTGAAATGAAGGCTTCAAAATAGCTTTTGAAGCTTCCTTTGAATTTTGTGTTGTCATTGGCACTAATTTGATAAATCCTTTGACAATTGGGGGTGCAGAGAATTTCTATGTGAGATCCACCAATTTTTGGAGGGCCTGAGCAGTTATGTATTTCGACAAAGAGGACTTCAAATGCAGAAACAGGGCGATAAGATGATTTGATATCTTCGAGGCGAATCAATTCAATAAACCAGGTCTATATATATATATGCATAAGTGTCAAGTATACCATGGAAGTATGGTACATACAAAGAGTGATTCGAATTTAGTAACTGACTTGATGGCTTTCTTTGTCTTCAACAGTTTATGAATGTCATCTCTTCAACCACAGAGAATTGCTGAGATATTTTTGCTCTGTGGGTCCAAATTTTGTCGCTCCAATAGTGTGATGAGGACCATTCGTAATGCTGAGTTTTTGGGAAGTGCTGCAGAGATCCAGGTAAATTCCTCAGGAGCCTTGAGGATGGTGACATAAAGAAGCTGTAAAGATGTATCAAGCCAGCAAGAGTTTTTGTTCCAAGGATAATTAGGCTCTTCGATGATCTTCTGGTTCTTTTCATGTACATCGATAATAGTCAGCTTGGTCAGAGATTCCTCAGCTGGAAGCAATTTTTTCTTCTTTGGTTTCAAAAGGAGCTCCTTGATTGTATCAGGTGGCTGTCCATTCTTCCTTCGCTTTTGACCCTCAGGTTTTCCAGCTCTTGTTGGTTTAGTGCAACCAAATTTATTTGCTTCAACCTTCCATGGCTCAGCAGCCCCATAGCAGGTTGGGATTCCTTCTAATAATAAATTATGTTAATAATGCAAATATTGATAAGAAAAATACATACTAGACACAGCTTCATGTTGGCGCTGATAATATATTGCAGCTGCATGCAATGAATACATTCCTTCAAGGAAATCATGATCACGGCCACATGCACTGTATAGCTTCCAATGCATTGATTCCTCAGCATTGTTGTCTAGTGGTAAGGAACTCCAGAGGTCAATATCCATCTTCCTCTCTGATTCAAAGAGCATAGAAGCATGAGCAGGATGCATCCACCATTCTATCCATGATACGAGCTTCGGAAAATCACACACAAGGAGCACAGAATGTGCAATAAATTCCTGGGAGGTTGGAGCATCAAGAAGAGCAAGTGCCTGTTTAGTAAATTCTTTCTGCATGCCAGCTCTGACAGCTCTGCTAATGCAACTAACACGAGTTACACCAGCATGGAAATGTTCACGGCATCCTTTCAGCAGATGCTCTGCAGCAACCTGGAGCTCTTGATGAGTGCGTTTATTGTCAGACTGCATCATCCATAATCTTATGAAGCCTCTGATGAACCCGCCACACTCAGCCTCACTGAAATCCATAACCTAGATGCAACACAATCAGTGTGAATTATAAAGGAATATCAGTGAGATAAATACCCCAGCAAATATTTCATCAACCACAATGATATTGCATGATTCTGCCTCATGAGCTATGCTCTGGAAGACAGCCAGAAAGTGATGTTCAAAATGAGCTGAACTCGCACCATTGGTTTATGACAAAATTCCAGGAACCCAGCAGAAAAGATCTGGGCAATATGTTGATGAGACCATGAGGAGTGAGTTACGTTCCCTCCACCACCCATGAGCTGCATCGTTCACTGTCCCATTAATAGCACCTTCCAGGCATGAATTCTTGACAAGCTGGGACTGCATAAAATGTGTTTGAAGACAGATAACTGTCTCCTCACCAAGATTTGAGTGAATAACAAAATTAGGGTGCTCTGAAGCGAACTTTGAAAAGGCAGCAATTAATCCATCTGCACTCTGAGCTTGGCCCTTCTTGATTTTCTGTTGCTCCTTGCTGACCCGATGTGCATTCAGAAAAATATCAGATATATCTGCAGCCGATTTCCTAGGTCCATCCAACCCCAGAACACCAACAATCAGTTGAAGAGGACCTGACTTCGGGTGAGATTTGAGTGATTCTATGAATTCTTGCTGTTTGTGTGGATGAAGGTGGAGAAGATGTGTTGGCCGGTGGTGTGTATGAAATCCCTGGTTTGAATAATGTACTCCTCCTGACCATCTCCATAAATATGCAACCACATTGCACCGTTGGCAGGAGAGTAAAGCTCCACACTTGCAAGGCTTCCAAAGTTGATTGTTAATCTGCTGAGGCTGTGTTTGGGGTCGAGTGATAACAGTGCACATTGGGTTATCACATTCAATTACTCCGAGGCACTTCTTTGTTGATCTTTTTCCTCCTGCCCACTCCAAAGCATCCTCATCCCCTTTCCGATCACCACCATTGACTGCCATAGCTCAATGAATCCTTAGGTTGCCAGTTTTTTTGAATTCCTGGAAAGTAAAGTCTTGTTCAAAAGTTCCATCAGGCCACCTGTCCCAATCTTCAGTTCTGATAATATTTCCATTTGAAATCTCCGGCTTAGGTGTCAATGGGGCAGTGGTAGTAGAGTGTTTTGATTCCGGATGTGCAAGCAGCATAAATCTTCCATCTGCCATGCACTTATAAAGTGGCTCTCCCTTTGCTAAGGTTGCAGTTGGAACAGTTTTTTTCTCCACATCATTTTTCTCAGGCTTTTGTTCTGGGATAATAATCAATTTATACTCAAATTGCTCAATTATCACAAGACATACATGTAGGAGTATTCTGAGTGGTTTTCAACCTTGTTTCCTCTTCTTTGTTCTGCTCAATGTATCTCAGTAGATTTCCTATGATAAATGGCTTTATCAATGCATACCAGCTGAGCTATAGACCGGAACCAAATTCTCTAAGCTTTCTACCTTGTGTGAAGCTTGTGGTTTAACTCCATGCAGTTCAGGTGGTACAAAATAGTGGAAGACATGTTTTAAAAAGTCCTGTGGAGAATTTAATGAAAGGTTGGACTGGATATTAAAATGACTCACCATAGTTGATGATCCAACTGAGGAATAAATAATGGAAAGAGACAATCCCAAGTTTGTGATAGTCCTAGGGTGAGTTAGGTACAAAACTAAAGATAAAAAATATCCTCACTGACAACAATTACTCTGAGGTGTGAGGAGAGGCTTCCAGGGATGCTCTAGCTAGAAGCACAAATTTGAAGTGCAGGAATAAGCGGTGGAAAGACTGTCAGTGTCGAGGCAAGAAGTTTAACAATGTCAATGCAAGGAATCAACAAATTTCCAATGAAATAGACAGAGTTGATGCAGTGACAACAGCAAGCTAGACAATGAGAGTGAGATAGATGAAGAAAAAGAAGGAGAAGACGATATATCAAATTTTAGAGGTGAAGTTGAGTTATTATTTCTACTAAGAAGCAACAGCATCTTATACTACGAGAGGCTACTAATTTAAGAAGAGCAACAAGTAAATTTCACAGAGAAATTAAGTCAATCCCAGTGGTAGCTAAGGGTGAAGCAAAGCAATATCTTGGAATGATAAAGATGAATTGAAAAGTCACAGCAATGCAGTATATCAAGAATGGAGAGATATAAAATGAATGAAGTCATTGGACTGAGTCATGGGTAAGTCGCTTGATTGTCTGGAAAAGGATGTGGGAGATGATTGGCATAGGAATTGGACAGAAATGGAGAATGGCAGTGTATTAGCAAAAGGGTCTGTCGATATGCATTAGGAGAGTGATAGATGGTGTCAAAATCAATCAATAATCAATTTTCAGTAGGATAAACCTAATCTCAATCCATGGACACAGCTTCATGATTTTTAAGTTATTATTTATCACTCCATTGCATTACCATGCATTACCGTGCATTACCGTGCATTGCAGTGCACTACAGTGCCATACCTTGCTTTGCAGTGCATTACCGTGCAAGTTCCATGTCAATATTTGAGGTGGCCATGCATTACCGTGCATGACCGTGAGGGTTCCGTGTAGGGCCGTGTAGAGCCGTGCAGAGCCGTGCAAAGCCGTGCAGAGCCGTGCAGAGCCGTGCAGAGCTGTGCAGGTGCCGTGTACTACCGTGCAGTACTGTGTGTGCTAGATTTTCATTGAAAGCATTTTAAGATATGCACTGCAGTTGGCACTCTTGACTCTTGAATACTCCAAACCTTGAAATTTCAGGATGTAAATTTGTAGGGTTATTCTAGTTCCCATCTCTTAAGCAGATATTATACTCATTGAATTGTAGTGTTATAGTAATTTGGATAGTCAAACAGAGTTTGAAATCATTCAAAATCTATTACCACCCTTTGGCTGTATTTTCAGAGGCACTCCTATTCTCTTACAGTTTTTTCACCATTGAGCAACTCGAAACTTGATATTTGGGTGATTGAATTCAGTTCCTATGTTGGTTGACAGACTTGCCTGTAACTTTTATCTGCCATTGATTGAATTTATTTCCTTCAGCAAATTTACTCTAGAAGTAGCACACTATAATATTCTATCTCTGTACTTTAAATAAGTTATTCCAATGTTCTAAAATTCGAAGATGTGTGAAAGGGTCTATGTATGGCTGCCACGGCACCTTGACTTTCCTTATTTAGTAGTTTTAACTCCTGATTGGTCAATTCCGAGTCACTGGATATTCCCCACTCATTCAATTATACAATTTCATGTCCTAATTCTGAACAAAGACTCTAGAGACCATCGTGGATAGCTGCATGCTAGCCCTATGCATACCGTGCCATTATCATGCCATTACCGTTCCTGCCGTGCCAGATTGCACGGTACAGCACGGTAGGCACGGTAATGCCACGGTAAAAAACCTGTGCCCTTGTTACTCTCTCTTTTTTGTCTTGTATAAGTGTTGTGTATGAACAAACTAAGTATCTAGTTATTGCATATAGCAAGTAAAGTCAGCTAATACCAGCTAAGATTCATGAAAGTTCTCGTAAAATTTAAGATATCTTAGGGGCCATGTTTTGTTTTTTTGCTACTTTACTTGGTTTTGAAAATCGCTAAAATCACATAAATCTATGAGATTCTTCGAGAAATGGCTAGTGTTGCAGAAGATTTGCAATATGAGAAATTCCTGATGTAGGCTGACATCATCAACCATTAGCTGAGCTGCAAGACACCTCATTCAACGATGTCTGTGTCCCATCAGAGATTGTAGAAATGCTACGGCAAATTGTATTGCTGCCATTGCTATTCCCATCTGCTTTCAAATCTGGTATCCTGAGTAAGGAGTCAATTGGGGGTGTTCTTCTCTACGGTCCTCCTGGAACTGGGAAAACTCTGCTCTGTAGGGCAGTCGCTCAAGAGTGCGGAGCTCAGATGCTCTTCATCAAACCTAGTGACGTGATGGACTGCTACCTAGGTACATCCGAAAAATTAGTTAAAGCTATATTTGTACGTCTGCCCACCACTCTTTGATCGTGAGTACTACTTACACTTAACTAGACCATGGCCTTTCGTCTTTCTCCTTGCTTAATTTTCATTGACGAGGTAGACACCCTGTTCGGAAAGCGAAAGGAGGACAATAAGAAGTGGTATCGAGATATTGTAAGTAATTTTTTTTAAAGCCAGTAAGTAAGCTGCCACTGGCAGGCATGTTTCGCATCTTAGCTCAGTGAATTCTTGTAAGTAAGCGTTATCGATCCAGAACCTATTAATCTTGGACGACTTACACAGCATCTTTAGTCGATGGACAGCCTTTGTTCGGCAAAGAAGAACAGAGAAGCCAGGGTCATTGTCATCGGTGCTACCAATAGAGTATGTCTCCATAATTTATGAGATTTGCATTTTTAAAACATTACTTCGAAGCCTTATGAGGTTGACGATGCAGTTCTTAGATGCCTTCCAAGCCGAATGATGGTGGGTGTACCTAGCTTAAAAGAAAGAGAATGCAAGTCATTTTGGTTAATTTCAAGTTCCATAGCTGACTAGTATTCCATGAGCAGAGATCCTCAAACTGCATCTCCTCACCGAGAAACTCGACGGGGATGTGAACTTGAATAGTATAGCGGCAAAGATAGAAAAATATACAGGTTCTGACATAAAAAGTGCATAAACTATGTTTCTTCAATCATGGTGAACTAACTGGTTTCGGCAGACCTTTGCATATCTGCGGCCATGGCATCAATAACAGATGGGGTCGGTGACATTCACTGGAACTGCGCTAATGCAAAGAATTTTCCTGAGACGAAAGAAATGAATACTTCCGGAAATCAGATAGAGGCAGAAGATCCTGACATGGAGGAAGCACAGACCAAAGTCGCATCTCGATGCCTTACCAAGACCCATTTCGAGCACACAATGAGCGAAGTGCCACCTTCCGTTTCTGTCACCAGTCACAGTGAGCTACGTCGATGGCACGAGCAATTTGGTAGAAAGTCAGGAGTATTGAAAATGACACATAGCTACCTCGGTGGCAATTCCAGATATGGCTCGTCTACTTATGCAGGTGCTGGTGGATATTTGACTGGGGTTGGGAAACATGCTGAAACAGGCAGAGGTAACTATGGTGTTGCTGGGAAACCATTTGGTGCAAGCAGTTATTCCAGTGCGGGCAGTTATGCCAGTGCTGGTGCTAGCTATGCTGGTAGGGCGAATTACCTCAACCGAGGTGAATTGGATGGATACATCAACAGAAGCTCACACAAGACTGCTAGTACTTCTCTTATACCTTGCAGTTCAGAAGGGAATACAAACATTAATGCTGGTGGTGCTGTCAGACATAGATATATGGGTGCAGGTGGTACACCAGGTGGCAGTGGTGAGCAATGACGTTGTGTTTCCATTCCATTACCTATCCTTGTCTGGTTGGCATCTACTGCTTGAATTGTTACATGAAGGTAGATCATATTAAAGGAGCGCACATAATGCCTGAGATGAATGATTTGCAAAGGTACACAAGCTAGCATAGCATCCTATAATTTCTAATTCAAGTAGCGACAAATGACAGCAAATGGACTTCCACAAATATAATCGGTGCTGAGATAAGAGAGCTGACAAGAGGGGTTATCATCAGTGTTCCACATATACAACTCAATGTAAAGCAGTTTGAACTTAAAAGAAAAAAAGGAGGAATGAGACTCCTCAACCCGGGATAAGATAAGATATAGGCAAAAAAATCAATTTCATTCTCAGATATTAGTTGACCATATTAAAAAATATTCAAAGAGCTGATAAAGCAGATTACAGTCCAAATGAGATATCTTTCAAAAATGTGGCTTTGATTAACATTTTAGAGGTCTAAAAAAATATTTTTGTGGCCCAGGACTTTTAAAAATGAGTGATTCTATCAGCCATATAGCCTCTTTACCAGCCTAAATGAGCTACAGAGGTTTTGTCACTATGAAAATGGATGGGAAAGCCTTCATTCACATTGTAGACAAAGAGAAGTTTATTTTCCATGCAAAAAAGAGAAGTATATACTATCCATATCCAACCCCAAAGCAAGCTGGAGAGATTTCTTCATCCTGAAAATATCTCAAAACTTTCCGAACAGATCGGCCTTACTTCACCTCCCTGAGCAAATAAAATGCAGGCTCGCATGCATGAAGCTCACTAACATGTGCATGCAAATGCACTGCACACTCAAGGTGGATTGCACACAAATGCATGCAACCTCACATTGCCTGCTGGGTCATAGGATCCAAGTACACGGAAATGCACACAATGCATGTAAGTGCCATGTCCTTTTCCATTTGCCCTCATGGGAGTAATAACCCAGCATAAGGTGATATATAAGGTAATTGGAGTAGGGGGAGGAGGAGCACATGCCTCTATTTGCAGTTCACCAATATAAATGGATGTTTATGTACCCATATACTGTAGTGTACATTAATTTGACTATTTATACAAATTTCAGTGCAAAGGAACGATTTGGG
Source organism: Nidularia pulvinata (assembly GCA_036937195.1). Lineage (NCBI taxonomy): Eukaryota > Fungi > Basidiomycota > Agaricomycetes > Agaricales > Nidulariaceae > Nidularia > Nidularia pulvinata. The sequence goes on along the minus strand of JASFDH010000175.1, from coordinate 11,794 downwards.
GACGGTTGTTAAGAGTACCTGTATGGGTGGTAAGGATATAATGAAAGGCCTATCCTTAAGCGCTTCCAAGTAAACCAGTATAGATGCATGAATCTGGGAAGAGATACACATGCTATACAAGATCCAGGATTCCTTTTCGGGATATTCTTTTGATTTTGGACTTTCCTAGTGCATATATAACTGGTCATTACATTACATCAAAATCGCCGCAACTGTAATATAGAGAAATAGGGGTGGTACTACCCCTGTACTTTGTACCAAATTTACGGTAATGCGCTACATAATTTATCTATCTAATGCCTTGAGAATTTTCTATACACAAGATAGCTCATATATACTCTCCTTGTACCTTATATCCCCAGTGGAGTTGGATCAATCAAAGAAACGACTTAGATATTGCAAAATCTCTGTATTTCGGACTGTGTGATACGAGTAGAGATGCTAAAAATAATATGAATCCATGCAACGAAAAGTATTTACATTAGGAATAGCTCAAAACGAACCGATCTTAGATTGAAGCATGCAATAGAAAGTTATGCATAAATATGGGTCGGAATCCTGGGTTTAACGTGATGCTATCTAAAGGGCATAATTATGACTTTAGGGTGTATCCGTCAATTTCGATGTTTCCGAGGCAAATCAGTCTATATCTGTCGACCGTACATTTTAATTCCAGATCGGTTTTCGCACTGCATTTTTATTGTAAATGTCATTCGTTTCATTTCTACCTATCATTTTTGTTACGTTATTCATCGCACAAACTCCAAAATACAGAGATTTTGCGATATCCAAGCCATTGTTTCAATTGAGCCATCTCCCCTAGAGATGAAAGCGTATAAGGTGGGTATATATGAACTATGTTGTATATAGAAAATTCTCAGGGCATTAGATAGACAAATTATGTGGCGCATTGCCGTCATTTTTAGTACATGGTACAGGTGTAGTACCACCCTTATTTTTTCATATTACTGTTGCGGCGCTCTTGTTGTAATGTAATGTCCAGTTGTATATGCACTAGGAAATTCCAAAATCGAAGGAATATCCCGACAAGGAATTCTGGATCTTGTATAGCATGTGTATCTCTTCCCAGATTCATGTAGGTTGACACTGACCACATATTTGTCTCAGAAAAAATTCAGTTGGGGGTGACTAGATCTAATCATCATTTGAAAATGGTGGGTGGAAATAGCTTATGGTATTCAGAACAATTTTAGTGTTTATGAACCAGATATCTCAAGCTGAAGTATTTTAGGGTAGATCACTTCAACGGGACACAAATGTGCATGTGTCATGGAATTTAGTCAATATGAACTACTCTCTATTAAATTTGACAGATCCAGAGAGTACGCTGGCTGGAGACCGAAATTCAACATTAAGTAGAATATCTTGTGTAAAGGTACCTTTTTTCCGTACATCAAGCCAGCGGACAGTGCAACTCTGGCAGCGTCGCATGGTGTGGAATTGGGCAAGCGTGTGATGCCTTATCATGCCGGTGACAGATACGACTTATGCGTGACATTCTTGGAATCCGATTCACGCTCTAGAAAAGTTAAAGAGAAGATCCATTTCGAAACGACAACTCAAGTGACGATTAAGAGGCACACAAGTTTCACTGCTTAGAGCCTATGGAAGTCCATATACTGGTAATCTCTGTACTTGTAAAGAAATCTTTGAAACGTGTATTAATTGGCGCTTGCACGGCCAAATACTGATGGTTTCATAGCTTCTAATACATACACACGTATTTGAAGAGACATTGGTTCCTTTTGTAGGCAAAACATGGTTTCCCTTAGGAATCACAACCAGTGATCAGTGAGTTCGGATTGGAGCCATGAGGTCGAGGGTCACGAACGAGGACTTTTTTGCATAGAGCTAGGTCCACAGATCCATGGCGGACCAATCAAGCCGGCGCTGATTGCAGAGACAAGAGAAGTTGTGGGAGGGTTCCCATGTGGATGTGTTTTTACACCTTCCTTTTGACCGAAATCAATAACCTTCGCATATGCTTCCACATAGAAATGGACTGCTTTATCTCTTACTGCGTTGTTTACAGATGATTAGGACATTGTTAGGTTAATGAAATATCAAAGAACCTGAGATTTTTAGCTAGGAATACCTTGAGACGACCAATATGATGCCGTTATTCTGAACAAATTTTTGGTACATGTGAACCAAAAGAAGCCAACGCGAAAATGATGGTCAGATTGATGTGAAGTGAATGTTGTGGTTCTCAAACACCTTAAGGGCCGTTGTCGAGAGGTATACAGCAATATCCACAGACGATAAGGTTTGACTGCTCCGAATCGAACAAGAAAGAATCAAACAAATCCATTTTAAGCAGAGGTTGATGCCTCGACATACTTCCATGCGGCTCTTGACTTCTTCGGGCCACCCAAGGACACCCATACTTGTGGAAATATCTCTATTGATTCCTATCCCTCGCAACGCTCAATGATGCCAATAGAGTACGACCAATGTAAGAGCTGTACAGTTCACACAGACAACCCATCGCATCAACCCTTTCCCCACTATTTGCAATACTTACTCTATGCCGTCTGCGGTATGTTTTCTCACATTGACTCAAGATAATCAACATTCACATCCCCATAGTGTTGGAATATTCTTACTTCTCATGAACTATAAAGTAGTTTAATTTCAGGTCAGATTTTTTTTTTTCCCATTGTAAGTGTGATAACACATGTAATAACATCTGTTATTTCACTCTTCTGGGTTGAAAAAAAAATTCTGAGCTGAAATTGTGATTCTCCCAGTTGCAAAGATCATTTTTCCCCACTGAAGTGAAGCAAAATATTGGCTGGGTGAAAAGTTATAAAGGATACATATTTTTCCTGCTATTTTGGCCTAGATTTGGCAGGTGTTAATGTGTTCTCATGTATACAGGTCAAAAAAAAAGAAAAGAGCTTCACTAAATTTATTCTAATAGTTAATACAATCATTTTTCTCCCTTAAAGCAAGTATAATCTTTTCTAGATGAAAAGTTATCAGAGATATACAGTCTACCTGACATCTTTGGAACTAAGTCTCTCATCTGGGCTTCGTGGGTCCCATAACTCGGAAGCAAGAATTTAGCTGCCATAATTCGGTGGCATAACTGTAGTCCAGTTATTAGGAATAAAAAGTAATAGCGAAAGAAACTATCACAAGGGGTATTCCTTACCGGTCTTCCCAAGATCTGAAATAAATGCATCAAGTCGAGATAATTTACAAAAGGCAATATTCCACCACCGAGTCATTACACTCCTGTGTATCCACCATATTATTCCCCAAAACTCTCTCCTTACTACTGACCTATGGAGGCCCTTAGAAAAGTGTTCCAGGTGAAGAAAGCCAAGGTCAGTGCATGTTTACCTATTTATCTTCTAGCTCTGCTGACATTCGACATTTATTGCAGGGCGCACCCGCTCTCGTAACTTTCGTCACCGCTGGTTATCCAGGTAAAGGTGACACCGTCCCCATCATGTTGGCCATGGAAGCGGGTGGTTCAGACATTATCGAGCTCGGCGTGCCCTTCTCTGATCCCATAGCGGATGGCCCTGTTATTCAAGAGACGAACGCTGTATGTCTTTGGGACATTTCGGCAATATCGGCATGCTAAAATCTTGACAAGGTTGCTATCCAAAATGGCACTGACTATATTACAGTCCTCGGACAACTGCATGAGGCCCGTAAGCAAGGTCTGAAGACGCCAGTTCTCCTCATGGGTGAGAAAAACCCATGCTGTGGCGAGGAAAGCCTGCCTAATCCCGTTTGTCAAGTTATTACAACCCGCTCCTTGCATATGGAGAGGACAGGGCCATTCAAGATGCTGCTGAGGCCGGCGCGAACGGCTTCATCATAGTTGATCTCCCTCCTGAGGAGGCCATCACTTTCCGTGAGAAGTGCACGACATCCAAGTACGTGACCATCCATTGCATATTCACTGTAACTTCATCCTGACCCAACATTAGATATCTCCTATGTCCCTCTTATTGCACCATCGACGACACTTCACCGAATCAAGTTCCTGACCTCCATTGCTGATTCATTCATCTACGTTGGGCAATGAGAAAAGACCGTGGCATCCGTGCATAGTCTGTGCAATGTCTGTGCAATTTTGCACAGACATCATAGACTGTGCACAGACGCACAGACATTATAGACTTGACACAGACGCACGGCTTTACTAATTTTTTCCATAAGACTGCAGTTAAAAGTCTGAAATACTGTTTCTCTCGGACAAATCCTTTACAAGCATCAACTATTCTCGCCTTGGTCATCAGATATCAGCTGAATAATAACTGCAAGTCTTTCTTGCTTCATAATCTTCTGTATTCCAATTTCTCTAGTCTTTTGATTCTCTTGGGAACTGCTTGAATTCAATAGAAGAGTTGGGAGTAGTGAAAGTTGTATAGTAATTTTTTAAAGCCAGAGACTCAAAGATAATGAGATGCTCACTTGTGTGCTTTAAAGCCATTTAAGTTCAATTTAATTTCTTGCCTCTTAACCTTCAGTATGTCAGTCTCTCAGGTGTTTGAGGGTCTTTTAAAAATACTTAAATCATAATATAAGAACTAGGAGCAATAGAAGTAGTGTAACAGTGTTTCGAATCTGAGACTCAAAGACAACGGGACACTTAGTACTGACTAAGCTGCTGAACGTCTCAGTTTTGTACGCTAGTGATTTAAATGAGAATAATGCAGTATGAACGTTCGCAGTGCTGAATACTAAGGAATTAGTATTAATCAACTTAATTATACCTAGGATTATTTCAAGTTTCAAGAAGACCACATACGATGCACAGACTTGCACAGACCTGGAACTAATTGGCACGGACTTGGTACAGATTGCCACAGACCTAAGCACGGACTGCCACTGAGCAACACAGACCTGCACAGACTTGTACATGGCTCATTCAAAATGGCACAGACCTGCACAGAATGGCACAGACTTGCACGGAATGGCACGGACTTTGCACGGACTGGCACAGATACTGCACAGACCTATTTTAAAAATTGAGAATGAACTAAAGAACGGCACAGAAAAGCTAGTCAGTGTCTTTGCAAGCCATGAGCATCGGTGGAGCGTACATTAAGTTCTGTTTGGATAATGATGAATGGCGATGAGCTCTCTATCTTCAGAAAATAAAATACTTGATGTCTATCAGCTCACTGGTGCCTCGCCTCCTAACTTCCGTCTGATTTCCGCCCTTTGTAAGTAACAAAATTCTTTATTTCTGTATGAAGACTTTTCCCTTCTTAAAATAATTCACTTACCCCAAACATTTGAAACCATTCATCGTAGGATGAGCATTCTTGCCCTCTACCCTCTGAAAACGAAACATTAGGCCTTTGCAAGCTCATTGGTTCCTGGCTTCCTTATCCACTCTTCCGTCTGACTTCCGCACTTTGAAACTAATAAAGTACCTTCATCTGTCTGCTGACACACTCCCGCATTACAATAATTAATCTACCCCTAACTTTCAAAACCATTTGTTGCAGGATTCGGTCACCAGACTGGAGATCATCATAGGAGTTCTAAAATTTCAACATTCTATACCGAGAGCAACACCAGGTACTAGTCAATATAGAGTATGTTTCCAGGTACTTTTACTTCTGTTAACCTTTGATTTCTGCATGCTATACTTCGGTTCAAGAGCAATGTCTCATCTCTTGCCTTTCTGACAACTCCTGTTTCAACGTTTATTCACATGCTTGATTTTTTTTTTAAAGACTTATATAGTCTCCGTATCATAATCTGAAGAAAGCAGAGAATATTTTCCCCTCTCAAGCATTTAATTCAAAAACCTTTCTATTGCGCCAACTTCGTTCTGAAGCTCCCCTCAACTGTGCAGCTTTGCACTCAGCTTAAAGCTCGATTATAATTCCGCATTCAATCTTCATATCGCAATTTTGCAAATTTAATTCTTAATTGAATGATCTTAATTGTAAGTTATAATTGTTATATGATGCATTTCTGAATTATAAATATGTTTAGGAGCTCATCAAATTTCTCTATGGCTACTTCTCCTCAGAGGAAGCAAGAGATACAAGTATAAAATCATCCAATGCTGTAGAAAAGGCGACAGCTGCAATTAATGACGAATATATCCCTGTATATAGTGTATCAGGTGAGTAATCTTTGTCAATATTGTATTATATTTCTTAATATGCATCTCAGGGCATCTTATTCGATATATCCAGAGACCAGTAGAGGAAGTCTTGTGCATGTGGAGCCAAGCTTTTTCGACAGGGATGTAATGTCCGCTCTTATTTGTGGACCTGGTCTGGCGGAGTACATTATTTGAATGAAGGCTATCACACCCATCGCCGTCCCACCCATCTTCTTCATCTCCTTCCCAAAGAGAAACATCGATTTGAAGAGCTCGTTAAATCTCATCCAAAATCTGGTCCTCTTCAGCTCATTGTTGGTGTTCCTGGATTATGTGGTCCAGGAGAATCAGCAGCAGATATATCAGATATCTTGCTAAATGCACATCGTGTCAGCAAAGAACGTCAAAAGATCAAGAGAGGTGGAAATACACAAACTATTGATGGACTCATCGCTGCATTTGCCAAGTTCGATTCTGACCATCCTAACTTTGTTCTTCAATCCACCTTTGGTGCAGAAACTGTTATTTCTGTTCAAACTGGCTTCATGCGCTCACAGATGGTTAAAAATGAGCCATTAGAAGGCTCTGTAAATGGTCTGGTTAATGATGCTGCTCATGGCTGGTGGGTGGAGCGTAATTCCTTGCTTATGATTTCATCAACCTACTGTCCTGTCCTTCTGTGCTGGGTTCCTGGAGTCATGACTTACACAAATGGTGCCAGTGGAGCTCACTTTCAGCATCATTTTTATGCTGTTATTCTCAGCATTGTTGGTGAGGCAGAGTCAAGAGATATTCCAATAACAGACAAGCTATTTGCTGGTGTAAGTGGAATACATCTTATTGAAAGCAATTTAAACTCATTCAGCATTTTGACACTTAGATTATGGATTTTAGCGATGCTGAACGAGCTGGTTTTGTAAAGGCCTTTATCACTTTCTGGATGCAACGTCCAAACAATACTCGAACTCGCCAAGAGCTTCAGGTTGCAGCTGAACATTTGCTAAAAGGATGCCGAGAGCACTATCGTGCTGGTGTTACTCGAGTAAGCCGAATGAATGCAGCTGTTCCTCCAGATATGGCAGAGGAGTTCAAAAAACGGGCACTTGGTCTTCTTGATCTTGCTGATTCTGATGAATTTCTCACTCAGGCAAGGCTTATTATCCGAGACTTTCCTTATCTCAAGGACTGGATGGAATGGTGGATGCGCCCTTCACATGCTCTGATGTTATTTGAATCCGAGCGCAAGATGGATATTGGCCTTTGGAAATCAATTCCGTCTACAAACAATCCAGAGGAATCAATGCATTGGAAGTTATACAGTGCTTGTGGTCGTAATCATCTCTTCCTCGAGGGGATGTATTCATTATACAAAGTTGCCATCTATTACGAGCGCATGTATGAAGCCTCAACCAGTCGGTCTTTTCCATTTTTATATTCGAGTACAGTATTAATAACTTTCTATTTTAAAGGGCCAACTAATTCGATATGGTAAAGCAGAACCTTGGAAGGTGATTGCAGAAAAAATTGGCCACACTAAGCCATCACGTGCCAATAATCCAGAAACTAAGAAGAGAAAGAAGAATGATGGGCGCCCTCCTGATACTGTCAAGGAGCTCATCAAGCCAAGGAAGAAAAAGAAACAGGGACCTCAAACAAATGCACTTGATATTATCCTTCTTGGGCCACCAGTTTATCGATGGAGCACCAACTCTTGCTATATGGACACTTCCCTACAGTTTCTCTATCTTGGTCTTTCCAGATTTTTCAATGAGCTTTCTCCTATTTTTGCATCTCTCCCACAAGATTCCGGATTTCGACAGATCTATGCTCATCTTATACACCGCAGTACACTGGATCCAACAAAGCCAAATATTACCCAAATGCTTGCAAGGCAGAGAGATGAATTACGCAAAATGCTAGTGGAGAAGAAGATAATCCAACGGAACAATTCATTTGAATCTCTCTGGGTATGTACCTTTATTTCTTCTTTCCTGCGATAAAGTAACTTAAATTGCATAAAATAGGTCTGGTTCTGCAGTTTAATGCTTCATGATGATGCTAAAACAACATACCGTCCAATAGCCCTCTTTGAAGTCGTTTTTTCCGAGATTCGGATGTGTTCTGGCTCAGTGAGAACAAGTGGACGTCATATTGAGATTCCTAACCCGCTAATTCGACGCAGACTGAACCAAATTCATATAGGTGAACATGAAAAGTTCAATGGAAGCTTTTCAGCCTATTTTTCTGACATGGTCTCAATCGAGAAAATGCCAACTCCAGCTGCAGGATGCTGGCGTACCCATGATGGACTATCAATCTGTGATGGAATCCGAAAGGATTATCGATTTCTCGTCACTTCACTTCCCATTCTTTATTCAGTAGAAATTGGGAATGAAGATGAAAATCCTCCAATTTGGGATTTCCCAGCCACTCTTATTCCCGATACCAAAACATCTGCAAAGAACTCCGGTCTAATTTACAATCTAATTGGCTATGCCCTTACCAACCTTGCACGGGATCACTTCACTGCACGTTTTGCTTCAAACAACAAAAAGTAGATCTTCACATATGATGGCACAAAAAGCGATGGATTTTCTATTCAAGAACCTAATGCAACATTTAATACCCATATGCTTGGAGTTGACATGAATCTTCCACCAGGATTTTCCATTTACCAAGTATTCTACATTCTTCGAGGTGGTCCCAAAGCACAGGATCTATTTTTCAAGTCCCGAACAAAGGCTCTATCCAAGAGATTTAATATTAGTTTCTCAGAGAAAGGCCTTGAAAGGTTATCCAGTATGACTTACAATGCTGCTGGCTTTGTTCAAATGATTCCCAAGGATCGTTTCTGGCTTCATAAACCTCATAATACACCGACAATCGAATACATATCCAAGGATGCCCCAATACAGACAGAAATTTTGTCCAGCTTTGATCCTGAATCAGAAGAGGAAATTCCATTGAATCCAACTGGTGCATCTTCACCACTTCTACCTCCACCTTCTCCACCTTCTCCACCGAAAAACATAATTAAAAACCCTCGTACACCATCACTTTCTGCTTTGCCTCCAGAATCAGTGGCAGGCTCCCCACCAGATTCATTATTCAATCTCAATTGCCGCTGTGGAACTTCTGGAGATGGAAACATATTATATGACTCAAATATTTATGGAGAAGCAATCCAATGCAAAGAATGCAAGGATTGGTCGCATATTGCATGCCAGCGGGACGGGAGAGCCAGTAATCTTGGAAAGAAGCAGTCATTCTATTGTGATCACTGTGATTTGTCTCACATTCTTCCAAGAACTCGAAGACAGCCGGATCGTACATCTAAGCAAAAGTAAGCTTCTAATTATTTTATTTTTCCTCTGAATCTTCTTTGATTATTTTAATAGACAAATGGAAGAGCGTACAAAATCGAAGAAGATTTTGAAAGATCGCTTGTGGTATGTTCATAATTTTCATTACATGCATATCATTACTCAAATATTTGAAGGTCGGGTCGTGGGGCACTTGCTCGCAACGGATTGTACTGGTATCCAGTTCGTCTTATCCACAAAGAATTGGATATATGGGTTGTTCGGTGGTGGCGAGATAATATCTTCGTAAATGATGAAATTATGCCAGGTCAAACATCGTTGGTAAATGTGACAGATTTGGTTGACTCATTATGGATGGATCATAAAACAAGGAGGAAAATTCGAGTAAGTTTTTTTAAAGTTTTTTCTCAATTCACTTCACTTACAGCTATTTAGCTAGGGAAGTGGAAACATGCCCACGAAGTCGACACCTTGGAAGACATTCTTGCAGATCCATCATCTATTCCTTATTCAACACTTGTTGACAAGATTCTTATGCCTCACAAGATCGTTCTTACAAAACTTCTAGCACCAAATGACCTCGGTAAACTCGAAGAAACAATACCAGCAAAAACATATCTTGAAAAGGCAAAAAAATCACTTACAACAACGGTCCTGCCATTTGTCGGCTCTCTTTCACTGATTGAACGTGCTCAAATTTCGAACTGGTTTGAACAGCATATTATGGATAACAACAAGAAACTTCGACACTTTTGGCTCGGACTTTTACCCAATGCTCATGCTCACACCATCTACATATCGGCTCAATTCAAGTCTAATCCCAAATACCAAGGTCTTAGCGAGGAAGAGCTGCTTGAAGAAGCGTGGAAGCTTCAATTCAGCGCAGTTCCATCAGTGGACACTCATGTCGATGTTGAAATGGAATGCCTAGAGCATCTCGAAGAGGAAATGTTTGAAGTTTCAGCACGCGCAGGGATTGCAGGTAATTATCAGTGGGGACTCGATGCTGGACAACATCAAGATTGGAATCCATATACTGGTCTACCCGAGTTTTGGAACCACGGAGATCGAGAAGGAAGTGATGGAGAATTAGAGGTATGAGTGTTATCTATATTTTCTTCACAGGTATCTTACTATGTTTACTGCCACCGTAGCATGGATCTGATTTCATTATGAATCCACCTCGACCTCAAGTAGAGCCGAAGACTCGCCCTAAACCACGCCCAATAGGAAGGAAAAGGAAGTAGAACGAAAAATATTTAGACGTCTAGATAGCATCAGATACATTATATTTCCTATCTAATTCAGAATTGACTAAGTGATTAATTAGCGATAGGCGGTATAAACTTTTTAAAATTGCACAGCCTTGTGCACAGACTCATTAAGTTAAAGTCTAGCCAGCACAGATGTCAATCTTACACAGACGCCTTTGCACAGAGCTTTAGCACTATGGCACGGACATTGCACGGACTGCACAGATGACACAGACATGCCACGGCCTTTTACCCGTGCCCATCTACGTTGTGTCAAAGGTAACCGATCATTTCGATACTGAGAGATGAGTTAAAGTTCATTCTTTCAGATGGGCACCACAGGATCTTCAGTAAAGAGCACCGTGAACAACGCTCTTCCTGGCATCATTGCCCGCATACGTGATTACACCGATGTTCCGCTCGCAGTAGGCTTCGGTGTTGCAACCCGCGACCACTTCAGCACCGTTGCGGACGCTGGCGCAGACGGTGTCCTCATTGGTAGCAGACTAGTCTCCGTTATCAAGAACGCACCCAACGGTGAAGTTGTAAAGAGTGTCCAAGCGTACTGCAGCGAGATCAGCGGCAAGGACCAACCACAATGCGTCCGCTCTCCCCTTGCTCCCGGGCTATCGACGCCTACACTCAATGACAGTAAAAATGGGCCTCCTACCATTAACACCGCATCAGATCCTGTTGTTCTACCTGCGAGATTCGGCCAGTTCGGCGGTCAGTACGTACCTGAAGCGCTTGTCGACGCCCTTGCGGAGCTTGAGGAGGCCCACAAGTCCGCTATGGAGGTCCCGAAGTTCTGGAAAGAGTTCAAAAGCTACTATGGCTACATGAACCGACCTTCACAGCTCTACTTCGCAGAAAACTTGACAAAGGATGCCGGAGGTGCCAAGATCTGGTTGAAGCGCGAGGACCTGTAAGCCTTATATTGTACCATGAACTCTGCAGTGGATTGACCCAATTATTAGGAACCACACTGGATCACATAATATCAATAATGCCATGGGGCAGGTATTTATTTTGTTCGCTTTCGTTTGAGCAAAAGCTCACTAGAAAACAGATTCTTCTCGCCCGCAGAATTGGAAAGACGCGCATCATCG